>JAOUZG010013052.1:1615581-1626809 GCA_026289955.1 Argiope argentata
ATAGATTTATAATTTCTAACAACATAGACGCTCTAAATTTTCTAATATATAACAATATTAATAAATATAAAACTTATGAATTTGGGAATTCGTACACAAATCAATCTCATGAGAAATTAAGAGACATTAGCATTTTCATTTATGTTAAATATATATCGAGATTTTATTACAAAAATGAAGTAAATTGAATTATCTATATTTGATATTTCCGAAAATTATGCTTTTAAGGGGAATTATTTTCATAAACAAGTAAAGGGAATTCCAAAGGGAATGACTTTTACAAATGCTTTAGCATATATGTTTCTACATTACTATTAGAAAATAATAAAATTAAACTTAATTTAATAAATGTTTGAAAATTTATTGTTGACTTATTTTGGTAAGCATAGATAATGCTAGAGCTGTTGATTGTTTTAAAAAAGAATTAAGTTTAACTGCAACGATTGAAAATCGACTTAAAATTATATATTTACATTTCTAATGAAAATACTGTGTTGTATAAAAAAGTAAAAAGTGAAAAGTATTGAGTATATCAAATACTCAATTTATAATGATTATTCTAATTTAAAGTCTAAAGTTTTCAAAATTTAGATTTTCTAACAATTTAATATGATTAAAAAATGTAATAACAAATATTGAAGCAACTATGATCTTTAAATTAATTAAAATAATTTTTCAGGATTTACCTTTTTATTTAACCCAATATATGACACTGAAATTGTCCGAATAATTTAATTTGATAAGACAATGTGACGTAGCTTTGTGGGCGTTTTCAGCTTTCAACGCGGGAAAATTGAGTTTTGTAGGATATAAATGTCATGTTGAATTTTCTTTATAATATTTTTCAATTATTTTTTACTTCCAACTCATATGCTATTTGCTTTTATTTTATTGATGTTTTTTTATTTTATATTTTGATAATGGTCTTTTGGTAGTTTGGTTATATTCAATTTTACAGTAGTTTCACTTGTATTTGAACTATGAAATAATATTTTGCTTATTATTATCGTGTAATTTTTGTAATTACTTTATTGATATTAATTCTTGTCCCTTCCAAACCCTAATTTCAATGGGATTTTCAGGGTCAATACTGGGATGAAAGTCAGACCCCTCAAATCCCTCGTTTGAATTTGTGTCTGAGGTTGACCCTTGAAGAAATTTTCAGTAAAGATTCTTCATTTCCTTTTTTAATTGCATGTAATTAATTTTTGCTTCTAAATTAAATATTTATTTTATTTTTAATTTGGGGAAGTATTTCTTATTTAGTTTAATAAATGAAGATTTTTATCTTAGTCTAGGATTTCGAATAATCTTTTCTTGTTCCATGTTGTATGATATTCCCAGATAGAATGCTACAATTTAGATAAATTTTTAAGTTCTTTGTAGTCATGACATTTTAGATGTTTCTCAAGTAGAATAAAACCTTTTTTATTATCATCTTACAAAATTATTTTTTAAAAATTCCAAATTCTATTGATTAAAGAATAAAATAAAAATTTTCACTGAATAGGGTTTTAGATTTTCTATACATTTCTATGAAATATTTGAACACTTGAATAACAAAACATCAATTCTAATTTCAATGGATTTCGTCATAATATTAAAAAAATTAGTATGTTTTTTAGCTTGCATATAATAAAAAATAAAAATCATTGAATGTGGGATGATTTACAATAATGCAACGAATTTTAAGAATTTACAAAATTCTATATATTCGAGAAGACAAGTTCTTGTATAAACAATTCATGCATTTAAATCAACACCATAAAGCCATTTTGGAATGAAAAAAAAGCAAGAAATAAAGAAGGTTGCAATAATTTTCCATATTTATTGACATTAATCATTCTTCTTCAGCATGTCATAAGAAAAGCAAATTTTATTCAATTCCATACTTATATTAATCTTGGTTGGGCATCCATGTTAACGTATTTTAGATCGATTGCCCGATTAATGTCAGGACGTCACTGTTGGGAGTATCCAATACTTTCTTGATAAAAATGATCTTAGCCATTCAAAGTGACAATCGACATGAAAACGAATTTTTCCGCTTTTCAAATCACAGCGTAAAGATATTCTGCTCTTTGTAACAAAGTATATCCTTCAGCAAGCGTGATTAATGATGTAGAATGTCACGCCCGATTGTAATAAAATTATTATCTCGTGAGAACATGATGCGGTTTGGGATAGGAGGTTTTGATGTCTCAAAAATGTACGGACAAATATTTTTAACCGCTTTTACCAATATTGCATTTTTATTACTATGCTACTTTGAAAGCGGATGCGTCTTTAAAAGGTTGAGTTGCTTTCACTAGTATGGCTTTATTATTACGTATGCTTCTTTGACAGCAGATGCGTTTTTGAAAGGCTGACATAGAGGTTTGACATCATAGCTGTTATTTCATCTAAAAATCAATTGAGCTCCAAAACCTTGTTTGCCAGCTATAAAAATTGAAAATGAATGTTTAAAAAAATGTTTGCCTATTATCCATGAGATTATAAACATAAAAAAACTTAAAATATTTTGAATTAAAAAAGCCCGAAATCGAATAATGTACGCACTTCTTAGCTAAAACTTCAGTCTTCGTCTCGGGGGCGGGATTTGACGACCTAAACTAATATCTGATTGGACAAACAGCTCTACCCCACTATCCTTCCTGATTTGGCATTCGCCTCAATTTCTTCCAGTCTGTTTCATTTGCTCTTTAACACTGCTTGGGTGCACATCTCTCTCTTAAGGGTATGTTTTTAGACTTCTTATTTACTTACTTGTTCTTTTGCTAATATTGGTTTGTTTTTTATTGTATTTAGTATTTTGTGATATATGTTTTTCTTCAATCATGAATTTTATTTGTGAGTTTTTTTCTTTCATTCTTCTAATTGTTTTTTTGTTTGTTTGTTTGCTAATTTTCTTTTTTTTCTGCTAAAAATTGATGCTTCTCTTCTACTTTAAAATCTGGAATTTTTCGGGTCATAAAAGAGTTAATTTTTTAGACAATAGTCTAACTCTTTACAGAAAAAAATTCCACTTTCTATTGGAATCCTTGCTTGATGGTGACCCTTGAGAAAGTTATCAGGCCGGATTTCCCATTTTTTCACTTACATATCTTTTTTTTTATTCTTAAATATATATACATATATAAAATTGAAAAAAGAGAGGATAGAGACCCATTGAAAAGTCTCATGATTATTCCAAACCGGTTTAAACTGGTTAATGTCTTAAATTAAAATATATAATGACTTAAAAATAATAAGGATCTCATATGATAACTTCGAATTTTATGATCGAAGATTTTCTTTTATATGTTTTTTTAAAGATTTTTTAATGAGTTTTTCTAAGAGTTTCAAAGTTGAGGAGTAAGCTGATTTTTTCTGAAAGCAAAAAAATGTTTCTTAATACGTTTGAATAATCTGTTTTATAACTAAAAAAGGGAAATATTCATTTAAAAATTTTAAAATAAGGATTATTAATTATAAAAACATTATTTAAAAGATGATTCTTAAGCTTTAGTAATAAATTGTTAGTCTAGGTTTTATTACTGTAACAACACGATAAACTTAGAATATTTAGAAATTCTTCAAGTCGAAATTTTCAAAAAACATTTGAATGATAAAAAAGATACACATACTGAAAAAACATAACACATATGTTTATATGTTTCAATAAAATAAAAAAAGACAATGAAATCATTGATATTAAACGGTTAAAATTAATTAATCCTTAAAAATGTATGCATTAGTAAAGTATGCGATTTCTCTATTTTAAAATAGAAATTTTATACTGGAGAAAAGAACACAAATGAAATGTATTAAAAAGGTAAATAATTTTTTATTCATTTTGCCATAATGATAAATATTAATAGGAAATATCTTAATAAAAATAATAATAGTATAGGCGTATGACTCTGCGTTTTAAAGTGCAGATTATAAACACCCAACAAAATATATATAAAAAAACAATTCTTGTTTTAGGGTATTACTACCAAAGACTGAAATTGCTTTTAAAAGAAGAAAATCAAAACACAGATTACGTCAATTCCAAGTGACAATGAGTATCTCATTCGTTTTATTTTTAACAACAACAATAATCCTCGTTGACAGATTCAGCAGCAGAGAAACAGTTTCGTATAACACAAAACGATATTTAAAATACTTTGGAGCAATAATTTCTGAAACAAATATGAGCAATTATAACAATTAAACAAATGCAGAACACTAAAGATTCTTCATAATATTTAGTTGCTTGTGAACCTCAATGACTTGCTATAATAAGTTGCGTCCCTGACAATATGTTACTAAAAGAGATTGAAAAAACAAATTTTTTCCAAATTTTTTTTTGAAAATAACTGCTCAAATTAGATAAATTACGGAAGGAATAACTTTTTTTGATGTTCAACATTCTTAAAATTGGGAAAATAACTTTATAAAACCGGATAATGATGAGCAAAACGATAAAAGAAGAATAATCCTTTCAAAGTATTTTACATATGCAAAGAATTGGCTTAAAGTAATAAAGAACTTTCAAGACTAAAAGATCTTCATATATCAATTGAACACCCTACAGCATTGGCCAGCAAGGGATCATTCTTCATTTTATGAAGAATTCCTTTCCTGCGTTGTGGTAGATGAAGCATTAACTTCATTTAACAGAATAAGAAAAAATTCTTATTTGCTTGACTTACATACTCATTAGAGTTTCAGTTCCGGAGTGAAATTCTACTTAAATGAGGGTAAAATAGTATATTAATAAAGTTTTTGGAATTTGATTAAATTGTAAATTAATGGATTAAAATTATTCATCAAGAAAGCTCTCTAATTAGAACAATGTACTGACTATTGAAAAAAGTACTGTTGTATACTTTCAGTTCATACAACGTAAGAAATTATTCCTGGACTATTTTTTTGTTACACATGCTTCTTTACTATTTGAATTTGTGGCAAGTATGCACGATAATTTATTAATCTCTATTTTGGCAGATTTTTTTTGTTATTTTGTTTTATATACAAGACAATACAATTTATTAATGTTGCCTTTAAAGATGAAATATTTAAGTAGACATTACATCCACAATTTCTCATTTTCATAAGAAATATTTCTATATTTTATAAAATAATTTTGAAATAAACAAGTATTTGAAAGCTTCACATTGAAAAGTAACAAGAATATCCTTTAATTGATGAACATAACATGCTTAACATAAATACAGAAAAATTATCTTTGATTAAATTAATTTCGAGTCGATTATTGTAAGACTAATAAAATGAAATGGTGTATAAATTGACAGAAATAGAATTTTACGCTTTAGTGTTAAGAAAAATACTACTTTAAAATTAATTTTTTAATTTTAAAATAATTTTCTTTTGTGCATACCCTCTGTAAATAGGCTCTTGTGAAGACTTTTTACTTCAAAATATCCTGAAAATATCCAGGATATTGATGTTTGTTACATTAATATTTAGAGTGCTACAATTCTATGTGAAACGAAATCCTAATATTTGTCTTCAAGGATATTTGTAGAATCACGTAATTAAAAAAAAAATGAAAGAGAAAAAAATCGAAGAGGGTATGTGCTTGAAAGAAAAGAAAAATCAAAGATATATTTGCATGCATTTCTTACCCTTAAAATCAATTATTTACTATCGATAATTTTTTCAATGGAAAAAGCTTTTTTACGAGCTCAATATTTCGTGTATAATCAAAGTGAACCTAAAAAATAAAATACTTAAAATATTTATAACAATAGAATTTGATTCACTTCTTATTATAAGATTTTCTTCTTTCTATTTACTCTAGAAAGAAAAACAGTGTATTTAAAGATTTATAGAAAAAAGTTTTTCCACAGAAAAAAATTGTTTAAATCTCTCTCAAAATAATTTTTTGACCATAATTTAAAATATTTCATTAGATTTCAAGTATTAGCCGCGAATTTAAAATTTCTTTTTTCTTCTGAAAATATTTGGGAAAAAGTTTTTCTCCAATCGTTTGAATTTTTTTCTTGGAGTATTCAAAGTAGGGGAAATGAGGTATATTTTTTCACAAAGTCGAAATAAGAGCGAATAAAAAGATTGCCATGCCCTGAAATCGAAAACAGGGTTACTCGTCTGGCTAATCTAGACATTATGGATCCGAGGAAGCTAAGGGAAAAGTCATTTGATACCGTGGTACAATTCCTATTTCTGAGCTTAAATTGAAAGCCAAACCAGTCTAACTCCAGCCATTTTTGGTCAGTGAAATGTTTGCACTTACGCTACAAAAATAAATATGTTCAGAATTGTTTGTGATTATTAAAATTATATTAATCTCGTTTAAATTATATAACTAGACAATATTCTGAATATTTCTGTCAAAATTTAAAATATCTTATTACTTTAAAGGAACAATTCTTGTATGTATCCCAATTTTTTTCTGCATCTCGGAAATGGTTCTAACACTGTGGACAAAATTTTATATTTAGATAAGGTTTTGTTATTTAAACTTATTTATTAAAGTGTCTTTTTTTTTAAATATGATATTTTACACAAAAAAAACATTTTTTATTGCTAACTATTAGAATAAGTATATTCGACTTTTGCTTTGAAGCGTGGTAAGAGCAGTATAGAGGTCAGAACAGCATTGATGACGCTTGGGGTGAAGTTTTCAATTCCAGTTTTCACACTTTTTGCTTTATTTTTTATTTATGTATTTATATTTAATGTTTGAATAGTTTTGCGGTTTAAGTTTATATAGGTGTTTTTCCTGAAAAACCACCTCCCTTCGATTTCGCACGCACGCACACACACACACACATTTTATGATTTACTATTAGTCTTTTTCTATCTGTTCTCATGCTGACAATGTGATACAGCGCCGTCTTGGTCCCGATTTCACAATGGTAAAACTGGGTGTAAACTAAAAAGTATAAGTAATGGTAAGTAAACTGTAAAATGAATTTTGTGATACAGGAGATTGTTTTGAATAAAATATTAAAAGGAGTGCATTCGTAAATTTTTAAAGTTTGAATGAAAAGTTCTTATATAGGTAAGATTGAAACACATATGTAATCAGTAGGATTCATATCTAAATATTTTTTGCGGAAAAAAAGCACAATTTGGAAGAAATACTGAGGAAGCCTGATCTTCCGGATATTATAGATGGTAAGTGATTGTCATAAACAATACTTTTAATCCAGAAATTCATCTATGAATCTATGGGTTTCATACAAGGATTAAAAGATCATTTCTTTATTATCAGCGGTTCTTATAATATTTTTTTCTTTGAAAAGTATCTAATGTTACTAATAAGAATATAAACGTGATAAATTACTGAATTATATTTGTTAAATTACTTATATGAATTATTAATAAGAAATGGGAGAAATTTTAATTCATCATTTTTCATTCATTCGAATTTTTAATTGATATTTACTGTAAATGAAACTATTTACTATTTACTCAAATCAGTAAAATTTTCTTGATTTTTAAGGATTTTTTTTAAAGAAGAAATTTTTTTTCCAAATATTAATTGTATATTCCGTATGAAACCGACGATTTTTTAAAACCTTCATTAGCGTACATTTATAAAATGCCTCAAAAATTCAAATTATCTAGTTATAAGGCGAAAGAATATAATTGAAATTTTTTTTCACAATTTTGAACCTTAAGATGCAGTTCT
The DNA here is from genome assembly GCA_026289955.1 of Argiope argentata. Taxonomy (NCBI): domain Eukaryota; kingdom Metazoa; phylum Arthropoda; class Arachnida; order Araneae; family Araneidae; genus Argiope; species Argiope argentata. Next base: position 1,623,230 of record JAOUZG010013052.1, read on the forward strand.
AAGGAAAACGATATAAATGATGTTATAAAACTTGTCACCTGAAAAGATAGCGTTCTTCAGGTTATTGCAAAGGATCATCATTCTATCTCTTTTTTGTCAACCTGCGATAAAACAGATCCCTCTATTAGAAGCGTATTATTTTCCCTCGTTGTCGAGTATTTGTCTTTAACAAGCAAACCGATCGCTGGCTTCCAGATTACGTCGGGTTTACTTGGATGTTCCAACTTCATCTTCGCCAAGCGGCTCGAGCAAAGCAAAGAAGTAGCTCAATACAAGAGAGCTTAGAACAGATTCAGATAACACGGAAATCCTATTGTCATCAGAATGTTGTTGCTTTTTATACAAAAGAGGTTTTTGTAACCGTTGAAAATCGATTAAGGGTACAAATTTTATAGTTTTCATTGCTAGGCTAAGATAATAATTAGCATAGGATAGTAATTTAGACTAAGATAGTAATTTTTTTAGATTTCATTCCTCCACTCAAGTTCAAGTAAATCTTTTAAAACGTGTAATGGTTTTCAAATATTAATTCATCTCTTTTTTTATTAATTAATTAAAAACTAACTTTCTCTCCAAAATTCATTTCCTCACCGCCAAATAAGTAACGAAATCAGTTTGTTTTTTCCCTACGCCAATGAGGTTAAGCCTAGCATGTTATTTCAAATAATTCTCTTTATTTTCTTACTGTTAGATGCATTTAAAATTACACATTGTTGATAAATTGATTTTTTTTGGATTCATTTCGAAGTACTTTCAAATTAAATAATACAGAGTAAAGAAAGTTAAAAATTTCTAATTTGGGTTGCATTATCCCAACTAGCGTAGAAAGTTCGCGCAATTTGCGTTGTTTTCATTGGCGATGAATCCTAAATTGTTGTTGAAAAAAATTCAGCCCTAGTATAATTTTTTGATCAATTATTAAGAGTAAGTCTAATAAATAGCCTGGTTGGTAGGGCCTTAGTTTCGCATTCCTTGTGCTGCGAGTTCGAAACCGTCAGTCAAAGAATGTGTATGGATGTATGTAATGTATGTATGTAAGTATGTATGTATGTGATGGACGCTAAATATGTCATGGTCACAAAGTGCTCCATGTCGGGAATAATACCGCCTTGATAGTTTAGATCGGTTTAGGGGTGATAGTTTTCTGTTCAGATCTATGGATGGATGAATGAATAGATGAAATGCATCAATGACATCCGCTCCGTAAAAAGGGTTTGTTATCTATGTGAGTTAGAAATCAGACTTTTGCCTTCGGATGCTCAAGGGGTTCATATCCTCAGAAGCTACCGCACCCCTGCTTCCGCTGTAAAGCGGAACACAAAAATAAAAACAACAACAACAACAATTGTAATTATTTAATAAAAGGTAACTAAAATAAATATTTTCTTGCTGACCTTAGTAATTACCTTAATTGACTGTTGACTTTAATACTTAATTTTTTTATATTACTTGTTCATATGTGAAATTAAAGAAAATTAATAATACGATAAAGAATGTATGATATAAGAGTGTATGTTTCAATCGTGTTTATGGAAAGAAATATTATTATACAGAATTGCTTCAAATAATCTAAAAGTCAGTTTTGATCTGATTAAACAATTTATGAAATCTTTATGCATGGAATGAGATAATATTTATTTCAGATACACATAATTAAAAAAAGGATTTGTGCCGACAATTATACATCTACTGTATAAAAGCCGCAAAGTATAAACAGAAAATATGGAAAATAATTATAAAGCACAATTTTTTAAAAAAAATTTAATTCAATAAGTCAATAATCATCATATCAATAGTAACTGAAATAAAATAATTTTAATAAAATAATAATAATATTTTTAATAATAATATTTTAAAAATAAATTAATAAAATCTCCAGCTGTAGCAAAAATCAACTTACGTATAAATTGTTCATGATCGCTCAAGAGGGCCATTTAGGAAGACTATATCCTAAGTTTAATTTTAACGAAAATACATAGAATGAAACAAGAACACAAAAGAAAAAAAGCTCCGAAGAGAGGAATTTTTTCATTTTAATAAAATAAACGTATCGTGCCCCTAGACTGAAAATTTTTAACTTGATAATGATTTAGATTTGGGACTCGCTAACCTGTTATCTTTTTTAAAATTATCTCTTGATATTAGTTACGAAAAATGAATATTGTACTATTCAAACTTACATTTACAGTAACGCTGTAATTAAAACGAGCAACAAGTATGTCTGTAAAATTTTCAATTTTTTTTTAGATTTAAAATTAGAGAATACAAAACATGGAAATAAAATCTATATTACATATAATTTAAATAATAAATATTATAAAAAGTGTTTTTTTGGAATTAATTACTCTGATATTAATATGGAAAAACTTTGAGCTCCAGTTAATCCTTACTAATTAATCTAATTAATTGCTTAAGAAATCTACTTATTATTTATTCTCGAGAAGTAACAATGCATCTCTATTTAGTAATTTTATACCCAAGGGAATACAAAGTTGAACTTTTTTGATTATTTCATTTGGAAGCATTATGCATTTTACAATTAGCTTATAAACATTATTACGTTATTTTATATTTCTTACTTTATAATGCAAGCTTCCATTTTTGTATAAATTAATATTCCTTAATTTAAAATATACATGGAGCACTAAAGAAATTTATCATAAGTTTCACTTTCTGGAAGGTGTTTTTGAACACAAATTGTAAAATTACATTTCATTTTTTAAAAAAAAAATCAGCATTTAAAAGCCATGAATAAATTATTTATCTGAGCTTTCAACAATAGAATCTACAATTCCTTTCAGAAGCTTTTAATATTCGTCTGTTGCTTTCCTTTTATGGATATTAGAATAACTTGGTTACCTATCATATACACCGAACACAGGTGTTTGGGGATCAAATATGGTATCGCCCAAATGTTCTGCAAAAGTTGCAGCATTTAAGATCATTTATTCACAGATAACTTCACATTTCGGAATTGTACCATTCATAATTTTTCATTTCGCTCGAAACAATTAGACGAACGGAAACAAAACCATCTTTAATGAGATGCGTTTCGATTTAATTATTCCCCTTGCTAATGAAGTTACCAAAGACGACCCTATTTAATTCTGTTTCACTGAAATAAAATACTACTATTCTCCTGTCATTCTGCCATGAAGAGACATTAGTTCAAATATGATAGCTTAGAAGATAACGCAACATTTAGCAATAATAATTGATTGATGTTATTTCATTTATTGATTTCTTTTTATTTCCCCCTTAGAATTCTGAATGTCATTTATTACTTAAAGACTAAACTAGTGTATTCAAAATAAGAAAATGAAATCTCCGATCGCAAATTTCAAGTTATCAGGTGAGAACATTAGTATTTGTAAGCCATTATTTGTCTTAATTATTTAAAATCATTAAGCAATTTGAACTGCTTTAGAACAATCAAATGACTTTTCTACCTGTCCTTTCTTCCCCTCTACACACACACACACACACACACACACACACACACACACACACACACACACACACACACACACACCCACACACACACACACACACACACACACACACACACACACACACACAC
>JAOUZG010013052.1:1626819-1649538 GCA_026289955.1 Argiope argentata
CACACACACACACACACACACACACACACACACACACACACACACACGTGTATATAAAATTATAAACTTTCATTTTAAATATTTCTAGCTGGTGAACAACGTTTTGGAGCTCGACTGATTTTGAGACGAAGTAACAGCTATGATGTCATAGTTCTTCGTCAGCCTTTTAAAAACACATCTGCTGTTCTAACTAGCATACGTAATAATAAAGCAATACTGGTAGAAACATGTCATCCTTTTATAAACATATCTGCTATAAAAGAAGCATACATAATAATAATGCAATACTAGAAAAAGTAGGTAAAAATGTTTTTGCCAGTAAATTTCGGAGACATCAAAACCTCCTAATCAAAACAACACCATGTTCTCACATGATAAATAATTGTATAGAATCTGAAATTAAGGATTTCTTAAAAATGCTACTTTATTGTAAAAATATTATTTTTATATTTGAGAGCGTGTTACATAATTTGGAAAAACTATTGTTGTTAAATTATACATCGGAGCATTTTACTGGATCAAAGATTTTATCTCATTATTTATATATAATATAATATTTAAATTTTCCTTTATGGCTGGTAAACAAAGTTTAGGAGATCGACCGATTTTACGACAACATAACAGGTATGATGTCATAGTTCTTCGCTAGCCTTTCAAAAACACATCCGCTGTTCAAAGAAGCATACGTAATAATAATAAAGCTATACTGGTAAAAGCAAGGAAAAATATTTTTTCCTCATAAATATCAAAGACATCAAAACCTCCTAACCAAAGCATCATGTTCTCACATGATAATAATATACAGTAAGGTCATGAAGAACTTATTGGATTTCGATAGCAAATTCCTGAATGTTTAGATCTATATTAGGCCCGGAATAAAAGTTCTTCATCCTGAAAATTGTATGTGAAAGAACTAGAGAGAAAATACCTATCATTAGTCAAATATCTGCTGAAATGGTATTACTCGTGTCTGATGCCAAATAAAGAAATAAAATTTAGATTGTTTAAGAAATTTAAAACTGCTTTAATAAACAAGATAGGAAAATATTTATCATTAGTTCTATTAGCATGATTTTCAAAAATGTAAACCTTAGTTATAGTTTGTATTTACCAGTCGAATAGGATACATTTCATTGTTTTATAATGAATTAGCTTTAAAAAAATAAAGTCATTCTTGAAATATTTAAATGTCTTATTATCTACTACAATCAACAAAAGATCCAAATCCATATTGCCTTAAAATGCTAGTTAAATTTTGAAAGAGGTTTTCGAATTTTAACATTTGCATCTATTTTATTTTTATAGAAAAAATTATTACAGATGATTAATCATTCGCAAATTATTCTTGCTACCGTTTGATTCATGGCTCATTTATATAATGTCTAATAAAAACTCTGAAAATAATAAACAATTGAAATACTTCTCAGAAAATATTCTTTCTTCTTTGTTATTCTTTCTATTGTTTTTAAAATCTTTAAAAGAATGATTTAAAATAAACTAAGCACATTTAAACCCAACGTAGTTCATCTCAGCAGTTGAAAATGAATGATGAATGCCATTAAAATAAATCACTGTATTCTAATTCTTATCCCTTCGCCATCTTTCCCTTTTATGGAAATACCCGAACGGATATGGAATTTCCCGCTTCGGTTTCAAAGGAATCACTAAAGGAGAGTTTCCACAGATTTAAAAACTCGCTGGAACACCTGGGGACAGAGAGAGAAGACGACTTCCTTGTCTTTCAACCCAGTAGGAAGTGGGGGGAAAAAAGGAATACCAAACTTTGAGAAGAAAGAATCTTGAGAGGAATCACCATTGCGAGGAGGTAGTGAGGATTTTTCACCTTTCTTCTCAAATTCTTTGAACTCCGAAATTGTCTTTTCCATTTCCTGTTTTCTGAACAGCAATCAGTTGTGACTTCACCTCCTTTTTCTTTGCTGATGCCATTCGTAAATTATAAATGGTATACTTTAATAGGATTCATCTAATTGTGGCTATTTTTTGCAATTATAAGATTTTTAAAAAAAAAAAAATTAATGGACTATGAATGAAAATTAATAAAAAATTTTAATTTTTGAGTTTACAATGATTCCTAACTAGAATAGTGTGGTAAAAATAGAAAATTAAACAGAATATCGCCGCTAATACATACAAATATAGCATACGAAAAATTGAAAAATATATAAAATTTTGGGGTAGCAGCTAGAGTTGTCAATGGAATATAACATTTTGAAATTAGTATAACATGTCGTGTTCAGTAATTTCAAAGGGAATCTGGTTAATCTGTGTAACATTTCTTCGTCAATAAAAGCGGATTCTTCAAATTTGATAAACAATATTGAAGCAGAGATTTTAAAAAAATGCTATTTCTTAAAATATAAAATTAAAATGCTTCTAAAAAACCATGTCATTCTATGTACCGATTTTTCATTAGAAATCTCTCTAATGAGCATTTTAATAATTCATGGATATTTATTCTCAATTAGTTTCTAGTTTAGATTTGAGTCCTTGGAGGGATGATTTCTATGTTTTCCTTATACATCTCATATATAAACAGATCTATTTTGTACATGCAATTATAATACTTAATGAAGGCAAAGTTTAAGTTAGGCAAAGTTAAGTTTATATTTACTTTTTTTTCACTTTTTAATCCATGTTGGAAATGCAATAGCGAATGTCCTAAGAGTGTCCGATAGTAAATCAATATTGTTTGATAAACGTATAATGAAAGGTATTGGTCTATCAATATTTTGTTATGGAGTCCATAATCTTGAGTCGTAGTCGACTAAATGGGATGTAATCTTAGTTGAAATGCATTCTTAAAACTTTCAAACCACACCAACGCAAAAATAGTTTTGCTTGCATTTGTTATTTAGATGAATTATTTGAAGCTATTACTCTTCTTTCGGAAAAAATGTACAATAAAAATTGTTGGGGGTTGAGTAAGAATTAATACTTTATTCATACATCTAAGGATTCTATATTTGTACTTTTTAAGCAAATTTTTATTCTTTGAGTTTGCATATAAACTTATAAATCAAATGTTTTGTTTTTCATAATTTAGGGGAAAAATGCAATAATCTCACAGTATTTCAATTTTTTCCCCAGCAAGTTTATATAGCTCATCTCTCCGAATATTGGATAATTGTAGAGAACTAATAACCTTTAGCCACAATTTTCCATTTTTTCGACTTGAACTTTCCAGCTAGCGTCATAATTCTGAGATTGCTCAGATGCAATGTTGTTTTCTCTTCGAGAAAGCTTGAGATATGTATAACGTAATATCAAAAAGTTTCATTCGATATTTCATTTATAATGACATAACAAATAGAAAGGTTTCTCAGAATTTTAAAAAAATCTTCCGAATGATATTTGAGAATTACCAGATTAATAAGTAATCTCAATATTTCAAAAAGTACAAAGTATTAAGTTTCTATTACAAAGAAAAAAACAGGAAGTTATATTATCATTATTTAAATATAAAAAACAATGAAATCAAATATTTATAGAGTTATGTACGTCAGCTAAGTCACAGGTTTAGAATTTTAATTAATAAGCTGCAATTTTAAGTAAATGGACTAAAAGAAGTGACATTTTACACGGTTTAAATTAGACACTTTTACATTAAAGTAATATAATTTTTAAACATATTTTATATTGATTTGTCTTTATTGGGTACTTACATATTAGACCGTCAATCTTTATCCTCACATTTGAAGGCGTCGCCAATGAGTTGATAAACACCCAATAATGACAAAAAAATCCCGCCATTAATATAAAAAAAATTTGATCAAACCTAACTGTCGTCAGCCATTTTGTTGATTTCTTTGGAGTCGGCGGTTTATCGCCAAATTCGAATCCGTCGCTAATGAGTTACTAAAACGTTGGCGTGGATGGACTAATACTTTAGTACCATTTATTGCAGGTATAACCATAATACGTAATAAAGAATTGCCTTTTAAACTATTCCCTTCTCAATAACTTGTGTAACAATATTAAATGAAATCATTTTATAGAATTTGTTAATGATTCATCCATCCAACCATAGTGTAGTTATTCTAACTCAGAAATCTATAAGGAAAAATTAATAATTTTTTTTGCTAAATTCAATGAAGCATTTGTATAAAAATATTCGAAATGATTCTTAGTTCTTATTTTTCCCGAAACGTTCATAACTATAAAAAGAAACATTAAATACTTAATTTTCTCTAACATTTTAGATATATTTATATAGGAGAGAGCAACAGCGCTTGATTTTACAAACATCACATGAATACCGAAATACTAACTTCTTTTCTCAAGTATTTTTATTTACTGAATGTGTGATCCTCAAATTAGTTTCTACATTTGTTGCCATTTATAAGGCACACATAGTTCTCTTTTTATTTTATTTTATTTCATTTACGTCTGTCAGTATGATAGCATATTATCCTCCACGATTTTTTTTCTCTCTCAAAAGGACATAATCGTGATTAATAGATTTGAAAGTATTTCGGAAGATGCCATTGAATGTAAATAACAGTTTACTGGAGTTTAATAACGCCCTAGTGTTGTTTTTTTATTCGAGTAACACCATCCATTCAGAATTTTATCCAGAACAAAACGTATAACACATTAATTAAATTACAACCATCCTTTTTTCCCTTTTTTACTCTGATCGTGAACATAGTTGCTGTTGTTAAATAATTTGTTCACTTAAGCATGCCCCGTATTTGATTAAATGTCTCTACACATCAGTATTTAAGAAGGAAGTTTTCTTTTTTTTATGAATAAGGAAACGAAATTAATTTGGGTCGTCTTCGGTAATTTCATTAAATGAGGGAAATAATGGAACCGCAGTGTAACTGATTAAACATAGAATTGTTTCGATTCTTCTAAAGGTTTGGATAAAAGGGAAAAGTCGCTAACTGCTCATTTACGGAAGGGTGAACTTCCTTGAGTGTAACTGAAGGATACGAATTTAGTTTCTCTATTCCAGTAGTCCATGTTTGCTTCTTTTAAAAAGTTAAGTCATCAGCATACTGTAAAATAGCCATGTTAAGTTGTGGTTGGATAATAATGAGTTTAGACTAAATATATAAATTCAGAATTTGTGAATTTAACTTTTGAATGTTATTTATTCAGATATATTATTTTTTTCCTTTGCATTTGTATATTTGCCTTTTAAAGAGCTACATATTTGATAAAATCTTTTATCTAGTAATATGAAATACTAAATAGACTGTAAACGTCACTTTTTCAATAAAGTTTTGAGGAGTGCTGGTTCGGTTTGTGAATGATCAAACTTATATCTAATCAACAATATTTAATTAACAATTCCATACTTTTTATGGTGGCATCCTGGTTTAGAGTTAGTGCATTTTCTTCGTGTTCTGGGATTCTCGGGTTCGAGTCCCTGTTAAGGCATGGTTGTTCTTCTGTGTTCTATTTGTGAGGTGAATGAATGTGCCTACCCCCTATAAAAAGGGACTGGCAAGTGAATGTGACGAATTAAGTAGCTAAGTCGTTCTCTTTGGAGCAACTAAAAAATAAGAGATGCTCAGTTGGCTTAAAAAATTGCTGGCGGGTGTCAGCGTGCTTGTTCATGGCAAATACCATTAGTAACAACAATTCCATATTTTTCATTACAAGACGCTCATAGAGCACCAACCACGAATACGAACAAGATCGTAGAGAATAAAAATCAGAATTTACAAGAAGGACGATTGCTACAATTGGTGAACTATCATCTGACATGGCGATAATAACAATAATTTAATTTGATATTTAACAAGTAAAATATTCTGATGTATAATTTATAAATTATAAATTTTCCAAATTACATAACTTGTTTACAATTATATAAATATCTGTTACCATAAAGGAACATTTTTAGAAAATCCTTAATATCATGTGCTATAAAATTCATTTATTAAATTTTTTTGACTAATTTATCATCCCCAAAAATTCGGTGACAGAAAATAGTTTATATTAACTCGCAAAGAAAAGTGATTATCGCTTGATAGGTATTCGTGGTCAAAAGAAATCTATATTTTTTTACTAAAAAAGAGATAAAGGAAGTTTACAAAGTTTCTTAAGCAATGAGACTTTTGGCAACTAATGAAATATGAATGCATACATGACAAAACTACAAGTAAAATTTAGAAATTTCTTTACTGAACGTTTGAAATAAATTTGTTGAGGACTTGGTTTTAAAACACATAAAGAATTCAAAATTTAACTTTAGAATAGCTTTATTATTCTTCAAAATCCTCTTAAACTTTCAAAACAAATATCTCATTGCATGAATTTAATCAAAATGAGCAGCAGAACGATATTTTATACCCCTTTCTGGTTGTAATGAACTTTAACTTGTTTGTCTCAACAATTTAAATTATAAAATAATTTCCCTGAAAAGAAAAAAAATATAGCTAAAAATAATGCCACGTGTATAGATGTAGGTAAGTACAATACCTCTTTTAGAATATTTTACTTACCCATTTTTAAAACATACCATGCGATTTTTATTCACTTAATTGATATTTCGGTACGATATTTCTATATGCTACAAAAAAAAGAAGAAGAAGAAGATCAAAAACGTATATGGTTGCTATTCGATATGGGAATCGGCATCCATCTACTAGAAATACTTCCTCTTCTAGACGAAAGGCAGAGTCGCTCAGCATTTCACTCAAATTTATTACATTCGACAGAAAAACTCTTTTTCGAAGCGATACCGATGTCAGGCACGAAAACGTGATCTATGAAAAAGAGTTACGCGTGCTGTGTTTGAAAAAATATGAATTTTACCAAAGGAAACCAAGTAAAGCTTTCTTGACTATGATGTTACTCAACATAGTCTTTTTTATTATCTGATCAAAATAATTTGCAAATTTTCAAATTTTAGAATTGCACTTATTTGTGGATTTTGGTTTTTTGACTAAATTTTTGTCCACAACAAGGTTTATGATTTTTTTAAAAATAGTCTTTACAATCGGGACTTCATTAACAGTTTCTCGTTGCTCCGTTAAGAAATTCCTTATGGGCATAATTCGGGTGATAAAAATTTATAAATTTTAAATTACCCTAGGAAAAAAATCATCAAAAAAGATTAAATAGAAATCTGCTATGCCTATTTCAATGTATCGTATCAGAACATCATTTCTTGAACGGCCAAGAACCACGTGCTCGTGCTGGTTAAATCATATTTTTATTCATTTCAGTTGTTTCATTGAATGAGTCACTTTAGTATTGCAAACGATCCAAAAAACTGTCTCGCATTTATTGATTAAAAAAACATCGCATTTCCTATTTATTTCATTTCATATAACCACGTGCTCAAAATGACATTTTTCTCGGTTTTATTTGCGGTAGTCATTAACTTATTTTTCTAATCAGAGCTTTTGCAATCTCATAGCCTCTGTAACAGCAACGTACAGAATTATATACATTAAAGATCGATTTTTGTCATTAATTTGTTTTACTTTCGAATTTCCTAAGAAATAGAATCTCTTTGCCTTTTAATCTGATCAGATCAAATTATCATTGGTACAGAAACAAAGTTTAGAAGCAAACTTTTCCAAGATTTAAAAAATTAATCATAAATAAAGCTATCTCTAAATTTTTCTATTTACATACGAAAACCATTTTTTAAGACTACTGATTTGTCGTATGTAATGAGTTCTGCTTTATCACATACTTTAGAACATAGTATTTAAAGGTCAAAATATACAAAACAAAATCTACTTTTTAAATTGTTTCGACATGTTCAAGTTTTTTTGGAAGTTTTGGAAAATATTTATAATATTGTCCTAATAATTTAAGGTTTCTCTTATGCTGTAAGAATGTAGTCTTCTTACTCTAAACTCGACTTATAACTCTAAACTATGATTGATATTCAAATTCACAATTATCAAAATTCATTATTAAATTATTTTTCTTATATTTAATTTTTGGTTTTCTAAAATTTATTTTAATGAAATTAAACCAGAATAAAGAAAATGTTTGAACTTTCTATCTCTGTCGAGACAATTTAAAAATTTTAACAGCAAATAAAATGGCCTCAGATTCACGTATTTCACATCTATTTTGATTTTTTTTAATGTAATTATTAATTGTATTTTATAGAAAGACAAATGAACAGAAATTACAGGATAAAACTCGCCTCAAATAGAAAATGTTACACTGTTAGGCAAAAAATTTGAAAAGTTAACGTATAAAAGAAAATGTAACTTAATTCGTGAGAAAATTCAATCACATTTTTGTTATTTATCATTCTGAAATCTTTTTTTAAATGAACTTTTTCAATTTTCTTCTTGATATAAAACTTTACATTTCATGGCTAAGCATTATTTTTTTTCATTACTAAGCTATACCAGAATGTTAAATTTTAAATTTCAAACTTCGTTAATGTAAAATCACTTTTACCATACCTTCTATTCATAAATTGGAAAGTTAATTATCTTAATCATTAAACTAATAATAATAAAAAATTTCCTAATGCGTTCTTGAAATTAAAGAAATCAGGTGAAGAAATATTGTTTAAAATCATATTTCACAATCACAAAGAATATTTTGTAAATTTTTTAATGAATTAACTTTAATTTTTAATTAACTTAATTTTTTAACGAATTAACTCAGTTTACAGCGTAGTTTATTAAATAAACTTGTGCTTATAAGAGAAATATTAAGAAATCTTAATTAATAATATATAATTTATTTTGATTCTCATAATAAATTTTTGTAGTCGTTTTCTTCATATAAAATTCAAAACAAGACAAATAAATTATTAACACTTTATATAAGCATATTTAAAATCCCCTCCATCCTATTATTTGCTCGAAATGAATGATATTTATGCATTTCTTTATATTGTATGATGCTTCCATTTTTTAAAAAGTAGAAATATAGATTCTAATAATGAAAGAAACCAATTACAGTAATTCTTGCAGATTTTTTTTAAAAAAATTTCTCTAAATTAATAAACAATGTTACGCTAATATTTTTATTCTATGTTAAAAAGAGATGAGGAAATTTTATCACACTTTGTATAAATTAATATGATTAAGTTAATATATATCGCAAGCCAGATGCCGACCATCAAAACTAAAAAAATCATACGAACTGTCTTGATTGCATTACTGGAACGAATTCTGTTTTGCCCCCAGTAAGCGACATTTGTGTTGAAAAAGAAGTAAGAAAAATTTTAGTTGATTTTTGAGGAAATTGAATTTTTTAGGTTAAAGTTGTAATTATATAATGTCATTTTAGAAAAATATTGTTAAGGACTCGTCAAAATCAGTAACTCAGTATTAAGAATTTGATTACATGCTTTTGTGAAAATTCTAATAAGGTTAGAGAAGCTCAGAAATTAGTCGAAAAATAATTTGTCTCGACAGAATTGTTGGAGCGAGGATCAAATTCGAGAAAACACTGCTGAATATATTTCCCTCATGCGTTGGAACTTGAATTAATTAATCTCATTATTTCAGACGTAATGCATTTCTAAGCATTGATTTTAAGAAGGATTTAAAATGCTAAGGCTAATGGATCAAAGCAGTTGAAACTTTCATAAGATACTTTTATGAAAGGAACGTAATTATTTTATTTTGTAAGTTGAACGTGAGATGTCATAAATTCAGAATTCATTTTCTTATAGATTTCAGAATTCATGTATGGAGATAAGTTTTTGATATAAATTAGAAAAGAAAGATTTCTTTTATTTTATATTGGTAAGAAATATTTATATTGGCATATGAATATTTGATATTAAGAATACGATTGTGATTCATTCAGTAGTTTTAGAGAATGTCTATTTGTGCCACCGTTGATATATTGATTGTAAGGCTTATGAAAGCTGATAAGATGATTTCTTAAAACATTTATTAAGAGGCGATTATTTTTATATCATCCTTGGTATATCATCATCATCATATTATTATTATACAATCAGATATATAACATTGTTTGTGTAGTAAATTTAAAGAAGAAAAAGATGTCAAACATATTCTCGTATTATAATATATTATTTTTAGACAATAGCTATTTATGCCATCGTTGAAATATTTATTGTTAGGCTCATGAAAGCTGATAGAGAGGATTTCGTAAAATAGTTGTTAGTGATAATTATTTTTATATCATCGTTTGTATATCATCACAATAATATCTTTATACACTTATATATAGCACAGTTTGCAAAGTGAATTTCGAGAAGAAAAAGATGGCAAATATATCCTCGTATTATAATATCTTTATAATTGTATTTGGTAATCTTAAATCATTGTAATGACTCATCACTAGCCCGGAAAAAGGGCAACAATCTAAGAAAAAAAAAGGAAACTGGTTCCAGCGAGAGAAAACAGTAAAACAGGACCTTCGACCCTTCACTTTGTTTGGGAAAAGCGAGGGGTGAGTGACTTCCTGCATCCCGATATTGGTAACCTGTGGACTTGAACGAACCACGTGTATCTTGTGAAAATCCATATCCATTAGGATGATTTTAACAGGAAAGTGACTTAAGATTTTTGTAACGATATCCTTGAACGGTTCTTATTACGAAATTTCTCGTTATTTTTATTACTGGCCGTGATTAATTATGCAGAATAAAGCAAGTGGAAATATAATACTTGTTGCCTTAAAACCTCATCCGTTTTGGCGTGCTGATCCAGAACTTTGGTTCAAGAAAATGAAGAACTAATTCATTATCGCTAGTTTGGCTACTGAAATTATAAAATTTCATCATATTGAGTCTATTTTGTAAATTGGAAGTCGTAGTTGATATTATGCAAGATCCACCGGCAGAAGAAACCCTACTGCTATGACTCGTAACTCTGCTTTCGTTTTCGTATCCATTTATTTTGAACACAACACAGGACAGAGAATTTTCTGATGAACATATTTACAGATGCTGTTAGAAAATGATGAGCATAATTACAGATGAAGTATATTTGATTGATCAAATGATCCACACATCAGAGATGAAATAGCGTAATGTATGAAATCTTAGTTAAAACAATACATCATTTTCTATTCTAATCAATTACGGGTTGCCATATTCCAAGCTATAATAAGAGGAAAAGAAACAGGAAATGCAAAACTTATTAGGAGTGGCAACCCCTACGAAGCTCTGCAGAGGAGATTGTGTTCTCAGCACAAGCAAAGGGAAGAGAAAACGTTAAAGGATGCTATTTAAGGGATGAAACTCGGGGATAGAAAAACGTCCCAATTATTGGTAAAAATGCCGGCAATGAGATCAGAGCCAAGGTATTTTAATCCTTGTTTTTGCAACGGCTGCTGACCATAGAGCTGAGATACTAATATATCAGCTCTATGGTCTTTATACATCAGCTCTGTGTTGCCGACATCCAAGTTCAGCAAATCTCTGCTATCGCAAACGCCAAATTGGAGCTGTTAGCGGGAATGGCCAACTTAATCATGGCAGCCGCTACGGATACTATTTCGATCTATACAATGTCATCGGTGGAAGTATCCAAAATGTAATCTCCATTCTAGTGGAGATTTCATCAAACCTATCTCGCCAAAGGACTCATTCTAGGTCCCGTCCCCGAGAATCTGGAAGACGATTTGATAGAGAGCCCATTACCGGCAAGAGGAAAATCCTTCCCACTTCTGATATCAACAGCGTTTCAAGCGGAGAACTCAATAGTACAAACCACCTCGTTAAAAAACTAAAACAGCCTTCGGGTGATGACTCAGTTGAAATTCATCGTTCATTCTTGTTAGATAGATCAAAAGATTCAAAATTCCTGATGATTAAAGGTTCAGATATTTCAGCTATTTCAGTTAGCTATCATTATCAAACGGATAGTCTCCAAGGACCTTAGAAATAAATTCGACAAGTACGATTCATATGGACTTTTATTCAATTTGATGTGATTTAATATATGCAAAAATAATCTTTAATTATCCAGATTTAGATATAAGAATTTCATTTATTTCGTATTATATCTTGAAAACCAACAATATTTCACTTTCGTTTTTAAATCATTTATTTTTTTACCAGACTTTCTCTTATATGGATTTTAAACTTACTATTATATAGAAAATCGAGTCAAAATCTCATTTAAAGAAAAAAAATAAACGACTCAACGTTGGAAGAAAAAAAGTCTTCTTAAAAAGTGAGAATAAATAACAAATTTAAAAAAATGTTAGAGTAAAAAGCCAATTTGTTACAGACAACAAGAGCATAAAAGAATCTACGAATTCAGTCGAAAAACACTTGTTCTTTAAAAACCATGACAAGAAGAAATAGAAATGAAAAGTCTAAAAGTTTAAAAACAACCTCCTAGAAATCAGACTTTTTTTACTATTTTTTATTTTAAAAAAAGTACAAACACTGTTTCTCAGTAAATAGGAACACTTTATTACAAAACATTAAACATTACTTAAACGCTATTAATTAATGACAAACTATTATCAACTGTTTAATTTTCACCTCTAACCAGAAAATAGAATTAAAATTGAGAAAGGTGTTTTCCTATAAAATTGTTCTGTATGTAAGTGTAAACACTATTTTTCAGATACATGGCTGAGAGGAAGAAACTTGATAATTTACTTTGATTTATTTAATTTTGAAATATAGTTTGTACGAGGAAAAAACCGACGATAAAAAGACGTCCGTCTGTTCATATCACGATATTAAGAGGAAATTTTTTTCCCTTTAGCGCTTTTATAACAAAATTTTAATGGGGATTTCTTTACATACGTCGATTTAGGCTAGGGAATCCTAGGTATTTTAAAAACTGCTGCATATGCACAAAGTTTTCTTACTTCATTGCTCTTGGTGTGAGGAACAATGTATATGAAATCTCTTAGACATCTTATTGGACCAAATTAATTAAAATCAGATTTTGATCAGAAAATAGAAAATTAAGATTAAAGTAGCAGGGACAAATTAAAAAAATTAATGAAGAATTAAATTAATTTAAAATTTATATACTACATGAACATATGTAGTACAAAAGTCGTTCCTGTTTCTTACTATCCAACCCAAGCAGTCAAATGAAGATAATTATTATGGGATCAATTAAGTATTTTTAATGCTGAATTTAATTCATCGCTTCATTAAGTTAATTAATGAATTTCCGAAACATTATTCAAAATGTGAGGAAGCTACTTTCGCAAACTCCATTTAATAAGAGAACAGCAAATGAGAAAGAAATCAAGATGTCGGAAATAGACGCCGCACAGAGGGTTTAATCAAGCGTAGAAGCAGGCACTAAACTTTGATTGCTGTTTGGGGTAACTATGATTAACGTTTACTATTTAATTGTACTGAAATATATATAATTAAATAACGCCATCGTTATTTTAGTTAAGAAATTGCAAAGATTGGGTATCTTCGTCTGAATGTGAGACAGGAATTGTAGCAGTGAATGTATTAACCAGATAGATAATTGTTGTGTCTTTCCTATGGAAATTGTCCATAATTAATATTTCCAAACAAATTATATCACAAAACAAATTCTTGGATTCATAAAGCTCTCATAATTAACATTCATAATGGAATTAATTAATCTATAACTTCATTATCGATTTCATTATTTTCAACAGATTTGTAATTTAATTCGATAAACTGTTTGTAAAAATCCTTTTAATGTTATGGTTGAATTCAATCTCTTTCATCAAAATATTCGAATTTCACAAATATTGAGATTAAACATATTAGTTTCTTTAGCTAGCCATTAAACAGGTATGTGATTTTCATTTATGTTTATCAGTTCCTGCAAGTAGTTTACATTCTTCTCTCTCTCTCTCTCTCCACGCATACGCACACACACACACACACTTCGTTCCTCCACTCAAGCTCGAATATATTTTTTCAAATTTGTATTGGATGACACTTGATATTAATACAGTATTTTCCAATATTATGTCATTCATTAAATGTAATTAATTTTTAATACTTAATTAATGGTTCCGCAGTTTCTAATGATAATTGAGACCAACAAGGAATCGGTAAAATGCGAGGATTTCAGTTCTTTTCACTCGAAGGTGAAGAATGCGAGTTCAATTCTTACGAAAATAAATAATTTTTTGATAAATTATTTATAATTGTAATTTTTTAATAAAAAGTAACTAAAATAAAACTTTTCTTTGTCGACCTAAATGAGAATTGACTTAATTTTTTATTATTTGTTTAATTTACATACGCAATAGTTTATAAAAACTTTTTCAATAAAATAAGTTCACATTTTTTAGTCTTACTAAAGAACATGGTGATTTTTTTTGAAAAATTATGTATTCCATTAGTGTTCGTGGGTAATCAATTAAAAGGGCGTGATCTGTCTTTTTTTAAAATCATTTATTAAACATTAAGAAGCTACAGCTGAAAATGTCACAAAAACATACACACCAAAAAATATATATTCACGTCTTTTTTTATCTTTTAAAGCAAATACTCGAAATATAAAAGTTGTTGCTGTCTTAAGTTTTTTAATTCTTTTGCTGACTTTGAAATATCTATGCTAGATCATTTAAAATTTAAAATAGGTTCGGCAACAATTAGTTTAATCTAAAAATTCACACAAAAAACACAAAAAATCCAATTAAATAAAGTGTCTTTTTTATTGGTTGGTAGATTTTAGATCATGACTAGGCGGCTCGAGATTTGAAACACACTCCTTAAACGGATACAATTTAATAAATGAATAAAATTTTAACTATCCTATGTCTTTAAATTATTGTAGAGTGAAAGTTAGAGTTTTTCTCCGTCATCTCACCACGGAACCATATTGACGGTTTATGAATACTCTTGTGATGGTTCTAAACGGGTTATTTATATAATTAAACAGTTAAAATAATTTGTTTCACCGAGATTCTGTTTAAAGTCAGTACTTTTATCAAATTAAATAAAGAATACAAATATTTAAATGCAATTCTAAAGCGATAACTACTATGACATAAAATTATCAAAATATAGTATCGTATCAAGCATACTATAAAATAGACACATTTTCAGGCAATCTAAAGACTGAAATAATAGATAATAAATAATCTTACCTGTAAATTATGGTTTCATGTAATACGAAATATTTAAATTTTGAGAATGAATGAAGAAAAGAATAAAATAAAGTCCAAGCCATTTACTCGATTCGTTCTCAATGAAAACTTTAGTTATTGTACATGATCTATTTTTTACTTGATCATATTTGATTAAGGCTCCTTCACCGAAGCATTTATAAGTGGTGCACTTTTTCTAATTTGAAATATCAAGGCAAAATTATTTTGAGCTTTCTGTGGTAATTAAGTGAAAGAAATAATGAAACGGCAAAGTCATTCATAAAAAAGCATTAATTCAATTAGATTAAAAACTTCGAAAACGGCAACAATTGTAAGCGGTGCATTTATGAAAGATGGCAAAATTTTTAATTCTAACAATATAACATTTATTTAATTTAAATTCTGGTTTTATAAGTTCCCATTCAAGTATATTTCTTTCTACTCCACAATTTCATTAATATTTAAAGCTCTATAAATATTAGTGTTTGAAACTTTAACTAAAAAAATGAGTTACGTGCATGCACAAAAAAACACACCTGTATTATTACTTATTATTTTCTTATAAGTGAAACTTATTAACTTTACTTATTAACTCATACTTTTACTTTTTCAGTCATAATTTCTTTTTTATTGAGTTGATTAGTATTTTTTTGTTTGATATCCAGATTTGGACAGTACACTTCAGTTACCCCCCTCATCCCCCCTATAAAGTTTCAATACTTGTAGCTTATCCTCTATAAATTTATAAATTTCAAATGATCCAAATTAAAAATATTTTTAACTATTTATTCATAATAAACTTTTAAGAATATGACGATAGTTTTTTTATTTCACCATAACGCATATTTTATTTATCTCTGTCTTCAAAAAACAATTTTATTTCGAATTCATTATTTTTATTATTTTTCAAGAACTCTTTATAAAACAATAATGTCTTTGGACGAAAATAGATTCCGTTGCAACAAGAATTCAGACTGGATACATTTACAGTTTAAATTTCAGAGCAAAAACTGTATCGAGGCATCAAATGATTTCTCCTTTAACTTTTTAAATTCCGCTCAATTTCAAATTAGCTGGGTGAATGAGTCTGTCTCCAATTTCAGTGCGCAAAAAACTCGCTCCCTCGACAGTAAAAAAAATTGTCTCATTTTCTTCCACTTCGGCCGACTGTAAACAAAGCGTCAAGGTATAAATATTTGCAAATAAAAATAAAGAAACTAAACTGACATTATTTAGAACTCGGCGAAATGTGTTAAGCTTGCCATTTTGACATTGCTTTGGGAGATATATGATCTGTTTTTATTTCAATAGAGAAATAAAAGCAATATCAGTTCTTATCATAAACAACACGCTAAAATGAGCTAAACTGTTTCCACTTGGTGTTGAAATAAATTTTTTTGTGATTTTATGTTTAGAACGAAATTCTCTTTATCCTTGGAATTGTATAGACTGGACAAAATATTTATTCTTTAAAAGGGTCTTAATATAAGTAAATTGAATAAAAAATCATAAAAGGAGTAGAAATATGGAAACATTTTTAAAGTTTTATGTAAATTGGAGCCTGAATCATTTTTATAATAAATTTTGGGTCTTTCCATAATGAACGCTTTTTCCTTTGTAAAGATATTTATTACAAATTTATAGATTTCTCATAAAGTTTATTATTTGTTTTGACATTCAGAATTTGAAACCAATATTATGTTCATCAAACGAAATTATTATAATTTCGTTTAATTGATTCGAAATTATTATAATTTCGTTTAATTTTATTAATAATTTTGTTAATTGAACGAAATTATTATAATTTCGAAATTATTATAACAAATATTATAATTTGTCATTTTAATGAAAATAAATGAATACAAAAATGAAACTGAAAAATCTTTTGGTAGAGTGATTTAATACAAATAAATATGCTGATATTTTAATCATTTTTCCATTTATATTTATAGTTTTCAACCATTCTTCTATTTATAGTTTTACACAATTTAAAAAAATCATCAATACTAAAACATATTTTTAAGATTTTTGTTTTATTTTAGCAAAATTTATACAGGCAGAAAATATGGAATGTAGTTCAAATTAATTAAATAAATAAATGAGGATTGAAATTATTTTAGAAATATAAATTAAAAAAATTTGTATGAATAAAGTACAACTTTACATACAATAAATTGTAGAAAACTTGTTTTTAAAGTGAAACTTTTCTGTTTAAATTATAATATAATGAATCATGCAGATTCAAAAATATTTTTTTAATTTTCATATTGAAAACATTATTAACATGAAATTAACATTTAACATGAATCATACATTTTTCTATTCAATTCTATAAACTGTTCCATACGATCATTATGTTTTTTCTTCTTTTTTTCTTACTTTGTTATCTTTGGTTACTTATTTATCGTAGTATTGTTTTTATATGAATAACCGATTGTCTTATCATATACACTTTCTTAATGTAAATCTCCTCAAATAAAAACTCTTTTCTTGTTAACACCATATTTTTAGTTAGTTATTTAGCACCATTTATGCCATTTCAAGTTGATTATCACGAATTAGAACATCTATCTCACTACTAGTTTTGGGCACCACGTCTCGGACACAGAATACCTTTCTTCAACAGAATGTTAAGATACAAAAAGAATGAACAAATGTTTCTCACTAGAAAGAAACGCCGTCGATTGGCGTGAACCTGAAACCCTTATATATATAAAGGCCATTCCATCTATTTCTATTTTATTTTATTACTTCATCATTTTATTTATATAAATATTTTATTTTGCTTTTAATAAAAATCATCGACTACTATTGATATGCATTAATTTTTTTCCTATTCAAATAAAAGAATAAAAACTTTATTAACATATCTAGAGAATAAAGAAGTGCTCTTTATTTCTATTAATTATATGAAGTCTTCTATAAATTCCAATAATATTTTTATTTGAATGACTGAGATTATGATAATGATATCGTGTAGTCTTTACTAATCTCAAAAGAATTGATTCGATATAGTAAATGGAAATACTGATAAATAGATTCAAATATATAGATAACTGTAAAAACGCAACATTTTTCTAACGTAATCCTAACAATTCAAGAAAATTTAGATAAATCTTTAAATAATACACTAAGATAATATTTAGTAGCTCATTGTCTTAACTGTTTTGTAATAATAAGCGTTCAGAAAATATTTTTAGCTTAGTTTTTCATCAAATTAATTTTCTATTGAAAATTCGTTGTCCCAACTTAAATTAGATCCAGGAGCTCTCTGAATTTATTATTAAAATTTTGTTCTGCTGTATTAGGGTAGAGTAGTAGCTTTAAACAGGATTCCTTAAAATGTTTCCGATATCGCAAACAACTTTAATCCAATTAATTGAAAAGAGTTTGGAAGAATTCTTAAAAGCTTAACGGTAATCTTAAAATACTTCCTAAATGAAAGGAAAGTTCTTTGAATGTAATTTATTTGCCTTTCATTAAATGAATCAACACTATTTTTCGATAATTTATTTTGAGAAAATATTTGGTCAATATCCTCTAATTGAATACAAAGAAATTCTGCAGCTTTTGGGGCCGAAGCGCTTCAATATTAAATTCTTTTAAACATAGACTAATAAATTATTTGAATCTAGTATTGAATAAGTCTTCTTTTATCAGATTTATTAGAAAAACGGCAAATAAATAAATTTTAATTATAAAGTTAGGTTCTTCCTGCGTAGTTCCTGTGAGCAGTCAAAATTAAAATCTTTTAAATACATTATTCAAAAAAGCAACTTTTCATTCAATTCTAAAAGCGCCTAAAAAATTGAATAGAAAAAGGTTTATACAGAAAACTTCTATTAAAATGTCTAAAAATTTTAAAAATTTAGTATAAGGAAATAATCGGAAAATATTCACTAAACCTAACATGAGACAATATATTTTTAATGTAAATTAGATAAAATAACAGCATAATCTTTAGTATAGTTAAATGCTTTCTTCAAAAATGATAAAATTTTTAGTAATTATACTTTGATTTTGAATTTGAAGGATTTGAACGTCATTTTTGTTTTCTTTGTGATTTTATCCAGCATTTAAAATGTCCTGATTTTATTTAACATTTAGACATGACCTAATTTTTTTGTCTTAATTGAACTATTTCTTTACGCTCACTACCTTTTCTATCTGTTAAAAGTCCTTTGATCAGTGTTGATACGTATCTCTAAACAATTTTAGAGTTGTTTCCCGTTCCATAGCATTGTACCTGTACAGCTTGGACGGGTTGAGCTGTACTGCTCCTTTTTATTTATAGCACCTATTCACAAGCAGTTTCCTGTCATGCATTTATATAACTAGATCATTCCCATGAATGATATTTGTTAATGAATACTGAAGCAAGTTTTAAATGTTAAGTTATATAGTTTTCTCAAGCCTTAATAATCAGTTAATCAGCAACTGAAATTAAATTTTAAAATGGGGTAATTTAAACCATTTAAAACTTTTTCATACAATTGCAATCAAATGTAAATCAAAACTATTTGGTGATATATTTTAAATAATGGATTTGTTTTAATGCGATTAAAAATTTCAGTGAGAATTGAAGAGTGTGTGAAATTATGAAAAGCTAAATTTCTTTCATTTTTGAATAATCTCTCATCTGGATTTTATAATATTACTCGTGGTTTTTGAATGTGGTTTCAGCCAGAAACAGTTTCGAACTTTGCCAATATATGATTGGGAAATTAGTTTAATCCAAATATTAAAAATGAAAATGGGACAGATAGATGATCCGTGTGTCCCGCAGTCAATTATTACAATACAATGAAAGAAAGAATATATTTGCATCCAACCGACACGCAAGAAATTTGAATTCCCATAACAGTATTGGTTTAAAGGAATTTGTATTTTTTCGACACAGTACCGGCAACAATTGATTTTAATGTTGTATTTGTCTGTCCATAATTTTCGCTAAGGCAAATACTATCTCCCCTCTGACAAATCAATAAATTTATGAAGACTACAAACACTTTTTTTATTCATTGTTTGCAACATCTGAATATGGTGGACTTAATTGGATAACATGAGCATTAAAGAGTACAGAAACTTGAATACTGGTTTCTAAACGGTAAGGAACTGTTATTGCAATTTGAAAGGGATTTTCAGTCATTCATTAGCACTTTATTACCACAAGATATTGAAGAATATATACATGATGATATTTTATATTCTCAATGCCGATCAGTATCATGAAGATATTATAAAAATGTAGTTGGGAATTTTGGGTCATTTACGGATACACAGGTCCTTTCGCAAAAGAGATTCCCTTTTTCTATTTCTATTTACTGGTATACTTTTAGAAATTTTTATATACTTTGTATGCTCTTACATATTTTAAGAAATTTCATAATTTAATTTAAAATAGTCAGTTTCTTTTCAAATTTTTCTTAAATAATTTTCCTTCCAAAAGAGCTTTATTATGTTAATAATTATTCAAGTCATTCCCGAAATGCAATCGAATGTCAATAAGTGCTTTTTTACCTGATTTATGCAAATTAGAGCTGTACTGCTTTCACGTTTAAGTACTTTAATATATTCGAAAATTTGAAGGTTAGGAAAAAAAAATTCAAGAAATTTATCAGTGCCAGTATAATTAGTTTCTGCTAAATGATGTATTCTGTTGCACGTGATTACATTTGATTGAATGTCCCTCACCAGAACCACGTCAGGAATACGCGAGAATTTATTCTTTGAAAGAATGGAATCTAATTAATTTCGGTCGCGTTTTGTAATTTCATTAACTAACCGAGAGAAATAATGGAATTCCGAGGTGTAACTCATTAAGAATGAATATGTTTCTATTCACTTAGAAGTTTCCGAAAAAGGTAACAATTATAAATGGAGAATTTCTCCGGATGACGGAGTTTCCTGACAATAACTGAGTATCGAATGCTGCAATCTTTGCCCTATAGTTTGGGACTCCCCTGTTTATTACTTAAAGAACTTTATCAATTATACATTAAATAGTAAACCAGTTTGTACGATTCTCCATAAAAATGAAAATTTTAAACTTTGTGAAAGCTTTTAATGAGAAATGATTTTATTTCGTTACAGAAAATTTAGATAAGAAGACTTCACGAGCTGAAATCTTTTAATATTTATTCAAAAACAATTTATTATTGTAACTTTTTCAAAGCGCATAACTGCTCCATTTTAAAGCATAATATGTTTTGATTTCTCAGTAGAGATCCATACCTATTATGAAAGGAATCAGCTGTATTTTCAATATCCCACCGAAAATTAGTTACTTTCCAATAATAATATAAGAAGATTTACTTTATCAGGTAGATAAGCGTAGTTAAGTGACTTTCGCCACCAGAAAGGTGAGACTTCATATGTATGAGATTGAGTTCTAAAGGCTAACTAGCATTCAAATCTTCCCTTGAAAGACGCGACCCAACATTGATAAGAAGTAACTTGAACCCATACCTTCATTATACTCACAAAGAAAACCAGAATTATGTCTCATACTGAAAGTTTCTCATTCCTATTCTGTAGTGACCCCCCCCCCCCCAATTTGACTAATGACGTGCATAAAATAAGTCAATATGTTAATTGGTTGTTAATTTATAAAACACGTAATTCAAAAAACCCTAATAATTGAAAGAACTATATTGAACAGACTGCAGGACTTAGAACGATTAACTTGTAAAATGTATCTAAGACTGGAAGAATTCGTTAGAAAACGTGATTTCAATTTTATTTATAATTAAGATTTATTAAATTTTGATGTTTCTAATGAATTTTTCAAAGTAAATTATAGGAGAAAAACAATTCTCACCTTATTTTAAATTAAAAAAAAAAGGATTTTATGCGAAACCTATTTTGTTAACTGTATTCAATTTTTTTAAAAAAAATTATTACATTTTTTTCAGAGTAGATTTAAACAATTACAACAATCTTTTGCTTTTCTAATTCTTTTCTTTTCTTTTTAATAGAAATTTGCGTTATATATATATAATATACGTTAGACTATATTCCATTTGTTCGTTACCGATATATTTATATATTTAAAAAAAACTTTTAAAAATATATATATTGGATATCATTTACTAAATACTTTGCTTTTTCTGTATCTCCTTTATTATTTGCCTTAACATAACATTTTGTTTAAAATTCTTCATGAGTAGGCAAGGGAAATGTTTAAATATATATATCAGAGCTTTTTAGAGCTCAGTTAACTATATATTAGCTTAAAATTCTTGTGATAACATTACATTTTGCGAGTATTTCACATAATTCTGGACAATATTTGCTAGCATATAGACTTCATTTTCCCATTAGTTTGGCTTTTTGCAGTGTCAGTAATGTTTTTGTTTATGGATGTTGACTTCTTATTTCTTAATACCTTACATGGATCTGAAATTAATAAAATTCAAGTTCATTCATAGATTTAAAAATGTATAATAAGCATATCAATCTGAATTGTGGTTGTGAAATAATCGAAGCAATTACATAAAATTATTTAACTCTTAGAAATACAATGAATTTAAACACTGATTATAAATTCTCTTAATTAAGATATCATATTACTTAAAATTCTTATTTGTTAAATTAAAATCAGAACGCATGTACATAACATCTTGATAAAAAAATCAAATCAGATACAATTTCTGTGACTTTTTTCAATTATAATTGGCAAATGATTATATATATATATATATATAATCATTTGCCAAT
>JAOUZG010013052.1:1690239-1716225 GCA_026289955.1 Argiope argentata
TGCAAGAATTGATAAAGAAGATAAGTACTGAATAAATCAGTCATATTTGAAGAAGATAGAAATGTTTATTTATTTACTGAGAAGTTGAAATATTAAGAATATTTTACAGAATATGAATCTATAAGACCAAAGGAATTGAAACCATAATTTTTTTAAATGTATTTATAAACCAAAAAATATGTATTATTATTATTGAGATCATTTATATACATCTAAAAATAAAATTAAAAACTGAATGTTTCATTTAATTTGGGAAATTTTTGCTGAACAATTCTTTGAGATATTATAAATCATAAAAAAATTATAACTTTTCAATTTCTGTAGTGAACATAAAACATCAACTACTCTGCTCTCAATTCTTAGTTTTATTTAATGACATACTTAGATTGAGTAAAGAAATCTTTATACTAATGGAAGCTTCATTTCCATTTTAATTTAAAACTGAATTTTGCGTGCACTGATAGAAAATCAGAGAGAGACGCGGAGTTCAAAGATAGGACAGATTAAGGCCTATATAATAGTGCAAGTGAATCATATGGCTATCGAAATTTAGAGCTTAAAAAATATTTTGCTGAAAAAATTATGAGACTAAGTTAAAATTCTTTGAACCCTTTTGTCCGAATAAATATTGACGAATCGGCTGGTCGCCAAATGCGGCTAGTTTATAATAAATGGAAAATTATTATATAAACATTTATTTGTATTCAACAAAATTCGATTATTGAATTTCATATTGCTTTGAATAATGAAATGAGTAAATGTCCAATTATAATTAATAATAATGAATAATATTAATAATAATTAATAATAATTAATAATATTAATAATTAATAATATTAATAATTAATAATATTAATAATAATGAATAATATTAATACTTAATAATATTAATAATAATTAATAATGAATAAATATCCAATTACAATTAATACTTTGCATTAAAACAAAGTTAGTCTTAGATATTAATGAAATTAAACAAATGCAATAAAGGCTGAATTACATACATTCTATTTAAACCTATTACAAGGCTGCGAATTCAGAACTTAATAATGAGTACTAATTTACATGCATACTTAAAAATTAAAGTAAATGAATGCCATTACAAATTAAAAATTAAAAATTACAGTGTTTTTATATATCTGTAACATTGCTGCTGATAATCAGTCCATATAAATATTTTAAAATGTCGTCTAGAAGAAATTTTAAGCCTAATAAAATAACAAGAAAGATGTGCTTAAAATAGATCTTAAACTATAGTACCATGTTTCAGCAGATTTGGACATTATTCCTTGCCGTAAAAGGAAACCAAAAAGTAGATGTAGTTTTTTTTATATCTGTATTTTTCCAATTTAATACTTTCAAGGATGTTGTCAAATTGGATTTGTGGAAAAAGGCTTCAACACATTTATTTGCTTCTTCCATAATGCAATTTATCACTGTGTTACGAAAAAAAATTCTGAAAAACATCATCGAATCATCTAAATCCCAAGAGAAATTTTTTACCTATGCACTGATACTAAGAGTCGAAGTAAATTGAAAATTTGGAGGAGCATTGGAAGGTGCTTGCAAGTCAATAAGAGATCTACAGCGAGCTGAATTTAAAGTATCATCATCAGATTCACTTTCCGATTTAGAGTATTAATCTTCAGAAGATAAAATTAATTCATCACAGTCAGAATCGTTAGAATTTAAATCCATATTAAGCTCAACAATTTTCGCATAAATATAATGTTAATTAAATTTAGTGCAAGAAATCAATAGTAAATTTCAGTAATATAATAAAAAAGCTTGATGATATATATTTCATAAAGGTAATCAACACTTATTTAATTAAAAAATATTCGTAAGGTCAACTCAAGTTCCCTAAGCAGTGCACTTCACTCGAGTTTCTAGACCTTCCAAAAAGAAAATTATAGCCAGGAAAAATTAATAACCTTTGGAATTAAAATCTAAAAATAAGAATTCTATTGAATGATTACATAAGTCAAACTGTTATAAAAATACAAATGAGAAATTAGAATTTGACCATGTGACCAATATGAAAGCAGAGGCAAATAAAAGTGATAACGAATTTATTTAGAGATCCCTTTGCCCTCATGTGAAAGACCTTTTTATCATGCCAGAACAAGGTATTATTTTTGGGATGAGGTTTTTGGCATCAACAAAAATCTGTAAGTGAAAATTAAAAATTTTATTATCTGCACGATTGATGTAAAATATATTTCAATTAGATAAATTAATACACAAATTTCCAATTAGTTAATTTATTTTTTTTAGAGTTACAACGGAAAGTTTTTAATTAAAATTTTTAACATGCTTTAAGAATTAATAATTTACGAAAATATTAGCTTTTAAATTTTTAAAAGATATTTGTGAATATTATTTTTGCTTTGATAAAAAATAATTACAAATTATAAGAAGATTTTAACATCAAGAGAACTCCGATGATGCATCTATGACTAGACCACCAATAACTTGCTACTTTACCACAGCAACATGATTTCCAAACCCAGATTTTACCAATTAATTCTATAATAAAAAATTCACGATCCTCTGTATTTATCTTTATATATAAATTATGATTTAGCACAATATTCAAATTTTTGTATTGCCATTTTTAAGCCACTTTTCTCCCATCTGAGTTTTATGACTGGAAGAAAAGATCACTTAAATGAAAAACTCTGATCATCCTTCACAAACTGGCAAAACTATTATAGATTCATTAATATCTATAATTTTTGTTTGTTTTAATTAATGGACTAAAATGTGTAGCAATTATTTTTTATTATTTCAATGAACTAAAAACCTAATTTTTCACTCACGGTTTTTAAACGTTGCTGAAGTTATGATTACGTAATCTAAAGTGTTTTTTATTATTATTTTATTGAGCATCCATCTTTTGAAATTCACATGCAGAGAAATATTGTAAATGAAATTTTTTAAATTATCCAAGCACGATGCACATGGAAGAAACGTTCTGAAAGGGGTAATTTTTAATTGGTCGATACTTGCAGCTGTCTCCTTTTTATCTACAAGATTTCACAATTTATGAAGTTTCACAAAAATTCATAATGCTGTAATTTAATAAAGTGGATACAATTGAAATTTTGATTCCATTGCGTAAGTTAAATGAAGAAAAGGTTTTTAGCAATATTTGTTGGCAGAGAAATGCATGGATTTATGAAAATATTACTGTGCAAACTGTGAGTAATTTTTACAAATAATTGGGACAAGTTTAAGAATGATATAATAAATTGACATTCAAAATATTCACCTAATAAAATAAGAATGAAATGATAATTTTTAAACGATATAAGCCATTTTCACAAATGGATGCTTTATTATTTTTTCTTATTTCAATATTCAAATTAACTTTAAAAACTTATTATCTCAACTCACATCTTAATTATTTCAAAATAAGATAATAAGTCAAAAATATCCAAATTAATAATATTTTAATAAACATATTATTACTAAAATATTTACTTGCTATACATTGACAAAAGATTGTTTTATTAAAAAAAATTGAAAAAAAATTTCCAAATTTTTATTTTAAAATTTTTGATAACAGCTATATATTTTCAAAAATAAACGTAGTATTTTTAATATTAAGTATTAAAAAATATTAATCAATTTTTTATATTCTATTTTAATCAGTGTACCATATATATCCTTTTATTTTAATTTCCAATGCCAAATATGCCAGCAAAATGCTTAAAACTAAATATCGGGAAAAACTAAGTAAGATTCTCTGAGTGTTGGCAAAAAGAAAGTATTATGTTCGTAATGCAATTTGATGAATAATAATTCCTCTAAATAATTCATTAAACATTTTTTTCAATTTTTTACACAAATTTATAAAATCATATTGCTGGATTTTTTTAAATTTATTTTTGAACAAATTATATTTTCTGAAAACATTACAAATTAAAAGAGAAGATCTTAGTTCTCAGAGCGAAAACCAAATTCTTATCTGAAAAACCGCCCGGTAATTGTCGTGCTTCGACAGATTTACGACTCAAATTGTCACTCTGTTCCCTGGGACACACAATTCCTCGTATTTCGAGTGGTATTATTGTTAAAAAGCGGGGTAGATTACCCCCCGCTGTTACTGCTCGGGGGAAAGCAAAACACACCATGCCGGTTTAGGAACGTCCTGACAATTTCATCTCTTGTAAATTGTGTTCAACCTTTATTTTGACCGCTGCCGTTTTAAGAACATACTTGCGCGAGACAGCCGACGCTCGATGGGTTAAAATGATATGTTTTTCACTTTTATTTTATTATTGGTTTTATAGTTTCATAATGATCTTGTAGCTTGATTAGATTAAATTTACTATAGTCTTGCTTAGATATGAATTATGAAATAATATTTTGCTTATTATTGTAATTTTTGCCATTGATTTATTCATGTTATTTCTTTTCTTCAAAAACCTTAATTTCTTGGGAGTTTTGGGATCACAAGATATCAGTAATTGGATGAATGTCAGGCACAAATAGGCCTGGTTTGAATCCCTGCCTGAAGGTGACCCTATTAAAGTCTTCAGGCTAGATTCTTTATTTGCTTGCTTTTTATTCCCTTTAATTTAATTTTGGTTATTAAATTAATATTTATATCATATTTCGATAAGTTCATTTATGATTAGATTAGATACCTTTAGCGCGTTTTCAGTAGAATGTATCTTTAAATAGTTTTAACTCAAAAAATATTCACTTTAAAGTTAAATTTTATAAAAATGTATTCCTTTTTTGTTTTTAGTTCCTAAATCATATTCATAACTCATTAGAGAAACGCGAAGATTCATATACAAATATAATTTATCACCGTTATACCTTTATTATGGATTGAAATATTCAAATAATATATTAATGTCTTGCTTTGCAGAAAATATGAAATTAATAATCAAAAGTACAATTTAAAACACATTTAGTTTCCTGATATACATATATAATATTGTTACAAGTGGTAGAGTGCCGCGGAGGCGTACCGGGATTGGCGGAGTTTCTCGAGAAGCTTCGCGACAGCCAAACTGGTAGTCTGGTAGCCGTTGGATCGTTCATGAAGCTCAACGTCCTTTTGGGCGCTCGCTCGCTCGGCTATATAAGGGCCGGTGTGCCGTGGTATCGGCAATAGTTTCTTCTCGGTAGAGAAGCGTTTCGCTGAACTAGTGGATTACTTTTTTCACTTGTTATTAGTGAGCTGTGTTTGCGGTTGCTGTTAACGTTGTATTATTTTGTTGTTACGCTGTGATTTACTGTGCTATACTCTAGCTGTTATGCAGTGTGTTATTATTGTGAGTAAGGCTTGCATTTACGCTGTATTGTGTTTTCTAAAGTTTTACTTTATCGAGTCATCCTGTAACTACTTGTAAATAGCTTCAAATAAATATGTCTGTGCTGTCCTCAAGTAAAGTCCATTGAGACCGAACCCGCTACGCTGAAAACGTAGCAATATATAGATTTTTTTTACCAAAAATGTCTTCCTTGATAGCTTGAAATCAGACTGCTCAGACTTTCTGTTTGAGATCGAAAATGAAAACTATGTCACGGCATCTAAAGACTTCTCTCTTAACTTCCTCGGATCTATAAGGGCCATATTAACTAGATGAGAGACTCTGTCTCCCATTTCAGTGTAGGGCAACCTCTTTATTCCTCTGTCCTTTGGCTAAGTGAAAAAATTACCTCATCAGAATATGCTCAATACTCTAACCGAGATTTCGATTGATTGAAAAAAAGATAGTAAAAAAGTTTGTGAAAATATTTTCGGGGTCAAAAGAAATGG
Organism: Argiope argentata; assembly: GCA_026289955.1. Lineage (NCBI taxonomy): Eukaryota > Metazoa > Arthropoda > Arachnida > Araneae > Araneidae > Argiope > Argiope argentata. The sequence continues at coordinate 1,696,022 of JAOUZG010013052.1, forward strand.
GGCATTATGGAAATTATTTGGAATAGAAAGAAATTCGTTCTGCTTACATTCATGCAATTATTTCGAGAGAAACTATCGATACTTTCCATAGATCTACACCTTCTTTAATTTTAGAAATAGGATTTATTGCATTTTTTTTAGAAGAAGAATTTAAAAAAGAATTTTGAATCTGCTGAAACAACATTTTTTTTTACTTGATGCTCGAATCCCTATTGATATTTTCTTGTATTTTCAAAAAAGAAGTCATTTTAACGCATGATCGTATTGTATTTGTAATTAAAATTATTATTAATGTAAAGAAATCAATATACAATTGAAAAACTGGTTTAAATGCCCGATAATTGATAAATAAATTTTCCTTGGTATCAGTTACAAAAAATCTTTTTAGTTTTCCAATTGTGATCTTGCAACATACAGCGAACAATTAAAAAAATAAAACTATTCATTTTTTATTTTCTATCTTCTAATTGTTCTTTAAATATTAGCATAATTTTTGACATCAGTCTATATATGCCTGCATAAAAAGGAAAGCAGTTTCAATATGAAAGGTAAATTCCAAAATATTTTTTAGACTTTTAAGCATATTAATAAATTTCTATAAATCCATTTGCACTTTTCTTATTTACGAATATATACAGTTGAATCCAAATTTTGAAATTTAAACAATTTTGATATATTTGATCAATGAAATACTATATTCATTTCTGACATGTATTTGATTTGAAATTTTAGAGCATAGATATTAACCATTATTTTAATGAATCTTGTTAAAAGTGTTTCAAAATTGATCATTTCAATTCCGTTGGCATTTACAGATTTCCGTTTAATTATAATAAATTTTTAAAAATAATAAATGAGATTATTTTTTACAGAAATTAGAAATATTTTGTTTTTTTATAGTTTTATTTTATTTGTATAATTTTTATAAGGATTTTCGAAATAAAAGAGAAATTCTTAATATAATATATTAGTAGCAATAAAACACTGTACTGGCTTCCTGGCACGGATATAGCGCATCTTCCTCGTGATCTGGGCGTCCTGAGTTCGAGTCCTGGTTAGGGCATGGTTGTTCTTCTGTGTAATATAAGTGATATATGTGATTGTACCTTCCATGTACAAAGGGGCAGTGCAAGCGAGTGTGATGAATGTTAATGTATGAGTGTGATGAGTGTGTAGCTGGCGTACTCTTAGCCCTAGTTGCCGTTACTTCAAAAACAAGGTATTTTCAGCACTTAATTACCACAAGATATTGAGCAATATATACATGATGATATTTTAAATTCTCAATGCCGATCAGTATCATGAAGATATAAAAATGCAGTTGGGAATTTTGGGCCATTTACGGATACACAGAACCTTTCACAAACCATGAATCTTATCAAAGCCGACGGTTTTTGACAATTACCATGCAATTCACCCGTTGTATTTTATCTATTCGATTAATAAAACTTAATCAGCTTCCTTTGTTGTATCATTTTATAAATACTTAAACTAATAAATAATTGTTTTACCCTAACTTTTAAAATATTATCAGCGTTAAGATTGATGCAAAATGTTTAACAATTGATTCATCTAATGTATGTACACTGCGCGTAATGCGGGGTCGAGGTGGCCTGATGGTAAGTTCTCGGCTCGTGAGTAGTAGGGCTTCATGTTGGAGAACCTATTTCACAGAAGAACCGTCGTGTAAGAGGGTATGCTGCACGCTAAATCTGTCAGAGCCACACGTCCCCTCGCTGTTGTCATGTAGTGAGGAGAGGGGGTGCCATCTCAGATGCCGTCCTCGTCATCTGACCGAGGTTCAAACTTACGAGGTACGTCCCAAGATAGTGAGTCCCAAAATTACGAGATCTAATCCAAAATAGCCCTAATGTTTATTTAAACGGGATGTTGATATAGCTAAAGAAATTAAACTGCACGTAATGCTCTGTTCATTTCTTTCAATTGCAATTGACTGTTAAGAATTGTACTTCTACATGTTCCTAGGTATTTGTTTTTCGAACCCCGTGCTCTATTATAATGCCATTTATTATTTCATTCAACGGGCTTATGATTATGCGATGAGAAAAATATACATTATGTCTTATGCAAAATTAAACTTTTTTTTCGATTGAACAATAATTTTTTAGATTCATCTATTATTGTTCATTTTCGTCTCTAATTTTGAATTCTACTAAATATACCTCATATTTTTTGAGACAGGTTGAAAAGGAGATTGGTAAATATATATAATCTCGAACTTTTATAAAAATGTAAGAGAAATAGAACTGTTCTTTAATTCGAAAAATTTTCATATCAATTTTGAGTTTCATTTCTGCAAGTAATATATATATATATTCTTTAACACAAAAGCAACCATTTGAAAGTGAATGTTGAGAAAATATTTTTTTGCCGTATATTGTATGTCCATTCATTTTATTTTTACGTCATTTTGCCTTTGAGTAGCATCCATTTCTGCAAGATTCTTTGAGGAAACACGATAAAATACATAGCAAAAAGTGCAAATTAATTTGCTTGATGATACAACTTCAATAAGTTTGTAAAAATCTTGTAGAAATCCATCAAAAGATTTAAACTACTGAAATTTAAAATCATAAACAAATTATCTTCTTTTTTGAAAGTGTTAATTAAAGAAATCTGTCTCTTGGAATAATTCATACTATTTTAGTGTTGAAAAGTTGAATGACAGCTTCATTAAAGTTTTAATGTATTTTTTTAAAAAAAAGACAGCTTTTCCGTTTCTGTATGCCAATGATCATGTCGGTGTGATTTCTATTTGGACATCCCCTACAATACTTTTCATTTTCATAAAAACATTGCATATATTCTACATATTCTCTTCTTCATTATTTTATATTCCTTTTTAGATATTTTACTTTGTGAAATTTTAAAGGAAGAGGAATACATACGTATTACCCCGTCAATCCACTAGCAATTGCATTTTGGTGACCTAAATTCTTTAATGCTTTTGAAGACGTGGCAAATCAATTTTGATGCGTAAGCTATCTATTGGCGACCGTTTTTTGATTTGGCGAAACTGGTTGACAGGATAATACATATGTATGGGAAGGATAAACTTTTCAGGACCATGATCAGATGTGACTTTCCTTTCACAGCCCACGGTACGAACTTTTCCGTGTTTGTTGTTCCGATGAGCACGTTGGCGTGTTTTCTGTTTGGAGCGTTTTATTCGAATCTTTAAGTAACACTAGATGGCAGTGGAAGTCTGTTATAATTTCAAAGTATATCTCGCTGACCTTCATTATACGCTTTCGGTTCTGAACTTCTTTTTTTTTTACTTGATCCGGAATATTTAAACATGAAAGCAATTATTCGTGTTCAGCTATTTCTAGAGTATTGGACAACTTCAAGGAACATGGTTTATTCTGCTCTGGTTTATTGTTTATATTTAGTCTGAGTGTGGAAAGGATGCTATGCTTTATCCGTTTACGTGGGAGGAATAGATTAGTCATTTGCAATTTCGGATTTGTTACATGGTGTTTTTTATGCATTTGATTTTTTGCCTTGCCGCATTTACTGCATTTACTACTTTGCCTTGCCGTTACGAAAAGAGTGAAATGCATAACAGTCTGATTGTACGGCATTTGACCTTCATATGAAGGCGAGCATTCGTTTATATTCTATGTTGCTAGACTTGATCGATTTATAGGTATAAGCAAATAGCCTTTAAAAGAGCATGTGTGATTTAAAAAAGATCCCTGTCACGAAAAGCACTTCCACTTCTACTGAGACAACTAAACTCCTGGAATTCTTGAGAGCGAAATTGGAACTTTTCGGCTTCGAAAAACTTTTGGGACGATGTGTGGTGAGAAAACTCCATCGCATATGTAACAAAATTAAATCTTGTATATAATTATGTAAAAATTATCAACTAATTAAACGCATAAGTATTTTTAGATAGGCTCTCTTCAATGTTATAGTCCGATAGTGTCAATTCGTTCGATGTGACTTCATTTCGGCGCGAAAAGAGCGATCGTCGGCGAGGTGAGTGATGCATTTACATTTTCATTGCTCATCAATTTTCCGATTGCAACAATCCCAGCGTTCTTGTTGATTGGTTTGGTTTTTTTCGTTTGAAAGAAATGGGAAAGTGCGTTCACATAATTATTGCTGAGGGTGGGAGTGAAGTATTATACAATTGTATAATGATGTTTATTTCCTTGCAGAAAGTTAAAAGTTGAGTATTTTGCTTATTTCATTCATTTTTATTAATTTTATAAACATTATATTAATTCATATCAAGTAGTAATGCATGTTAGTTTAGTTATATTAATTTCTCGGTGTAAAACAACACGGGATATTTTCGGATGGACTTCGTAATTTTGAACCTTGGTCAGATGACAACAGTGATACTTGATCTTTCTTTGCTTATATCTTCAATATTCAACTACTGAATAAATGTCTCACCTTTTTTCACATAGCTTCACGATCATGTTTTTCGCCGCATTTTTTTTCATTTGATACTGCTGGAAGCACCATTATTATTTATAAAAGCCACCATTATTATTTATAAATTTTAAGATATTGCAATTATCGAAAACCTTTAAGTAAGAAATTATTTGCCTTATTGAGGTCCTAATTTGGCTAATTGGATTTCTATTTCAATTTGACCATAACTTTCTAAGGCCTTAATATATAAATTCTATCACTATAATGTCTTTTATTTGTTTTCATAGAATGCATTTATAGTGTTTGTAAGAAAGAAAATCCAATGTAATTTTATTCTGTAATACTAGCTATGTAAGTGAGTAATTAATTTAGAGTAAAATTATATTTTTCTACCTTAGTAGCTCTAAAAATGCATACTATATAATATATAAAATATGTAGGTTTTAATAAAAGAAAATTTATCCTTTTTCTAACCTATATTCTATTGTTTTCATTGCTAATGATGTTTTAGTTTTTCTTGTATCAGTTGATGGCACTGAGAAAATTTTTATAAAACGGTTTGTTTCATTTGATGAGGCTACTTAACCATGCTTTGAGGGCGCTTTCTGCTCCAAGTTCGGGAAAGTTGAATTTAGTTTGATACAAATGTCTACAGTGAACAGCTTAGTTTTCTTTATAAATGTTTTTTCCTTATTTTTGCATTAAACTAGTTATTTGCTTTTATTTTATTGATAGTTTTTAGATTTTATAGTTTGATGATGATCTTGTAGTTTGATTTCATTCAATTTGGCTGTAGTCTTCCTTAGATATGAATTATGAAATATTTTTCTTATTATTGTAATTTTTGTCATTGATTTATTCATATTATTTTTTTAAATCAAAAACCTTTATTTCTTGGAATTTTGGGATCAAAAAGTGTCAGTAATTGGACAAATGCCAGACGAAAAATACCTGGTTTGAATCCTTATCTGAAGGTGACCCTTGATAAAGTCTTCAGGCTGGATTCTTCACTTGCTTCCTTTTTATTCCCTTTAATTTAATTTTGGTTATAAACAAAATATTTATATCGCATTTTGATACGTTCATTTATGTTTAGATTAGATACCTTTAGCGCTTTCTAAGTAAAATGTATCTTGAAATAGTTTAAACTCAAAACATATTGACTTTTAAGTTAAATTTTACAAAAATGTATTTCTTTTTTGTTGGTAGTTTCTAAATCATATTCATAACTTATAAGAGATACGCAAAGTTCCTATACAATTATGATTTATAACCATTATACCCTTATTATGGACTAAAATATTAAAATTATATATAAATGACTTTCTTTGCAGAAAATATGAAATTAATATAAAATATGAAATAAAACAAAAGTACAATTCAAAATACATTTAGTTCCCTGATATACATATATAATATTGTTACAAGCGGTGGAGCCCCGAGATGCACCGGGGTTGGCGGGGTTTGGCGAGAAGCTTCGCGACAGCCAAATTAATAGTGTAGTAGCCGTTGGATCGTTCATGAAGCTCAACGTTCTTTTGGGCGCTCGCTCGCTTGGCTATATAAGGGATAGCGGATTACTTTTCTTACTTGTTATTAGTGAGCTATGTTTGCTTTTGCTGTCAATGTTGTATTATTGAGCTCGCTGTGATTTACTGTGCTATACGATAGCTGTTTTGCAATCTGTTATTATTGTTTGTAAGGCTTGCATTTACGCTGTAAATGACTGATTACTGCTGGATTGTGTTTTCTGAAGTTTTACTTTATTGAATCATCCTGAAAATACTTGTAAATAGCTGCAAATAAATTTGTTTGTGCTGTCCTCAAGTAAAGTCCATTCAGTCCGAACCCGCTAAGCTGAAAACGTAACAATATAAAATTTTTTTGACCAAAATGGCTTCCAAGATAGCATAAAAATCAGACTGCTCAGACTTTCTGTTTGAGATCGAAAATGAAAACTGTGTCACGGCATCTAAAGACTTCTTCCTTTACTTCCTCGGATCTATAAGGGCCAGATTAACTAGACGAAAGACTCTGTCTCCAATTTCAGTGTAGGGTAATCTCTTTATTCGTCTCTCCTTTGCTAATGTGAAAAAATAACCTCATCAGAATATGCTCAATACTCTTACAGAGATTTCGAATGATTGGAAAAAAGGTAGTAAAAAAGTTTGTGAAAATATTTGCGGGGCGAAGAGAAATGGGGCATTATGGAAATGATTTGGAATGGAAAGAAATTCGTTCTGCTTACATTCATGAAATAATTTTTAAGTTATCGATACTTTCCGTAGATATATGTTTCCGTAGACATGTAAAGTAGATATATTTCTATAATTATAGAAATAGAATTTATTGTTTTTTCCCTTATCAAAATGGTTTTTAAAAGAGTTTTGAATCTGATGAAATTAGTGTTTTTACTTGACGCTCGAATCACTATTGGCATTTTCTTGTGTTTTCAAAAAAAAGCCCTTTGAATTGCATTAATTTAATATTGCATTTGTGATTAAAATCATTATTGACACAAAGAAATCAATATAAAATTGAAAAACTGATTTAAATGCCTGATAACTGATAAAAAAATTCTTCTTGGCATCAGTTATAAAAAATATTTTTTGTTTTCCATTTTTGATCTTGCAACGCGTAGTGAAATAGTTTTAAAAATCCATTTTTCATTTTTTGTATACCAGTAGTTCCTTAAATGTTAGCATAATTTATGGCATCAGTCTCTATATGTCTGCATAAGATGAATGATCTGCATAAAAGGGAAAGCAGTTTCAAAATGAAAGATTGATTTCAGTATATATTTTAGACAATTGTTTAACACATTTAAACAATTTTTATATATTTCATCAATGAAATACAAATATACATTACTGACAAATATTTGATTTGGAATATTCGAACATAGAAATTAACCATTATTTTAATGAATCTTGTTTAAAGTGTTTGAAAAGTGATCCTTTTAATTGCATTGGCATCCTCAGATTTTCGTTTTATTATAATCAATTTAAAAAAAACATAATGAGATTTTCTTTTACAAATATTAAAAATATTTTGATTTTTATGGTTTTATTTTTTTTTGTGTAATGCTTTATAAGGATTTTCGAAATAAAAGAAAAATTCATTATCTAATATATTAGTTGTAATAAAACCCTGTACTGGTGTCCTGGCACAGAGGTAGCGTGTCTTTCTAGTGATCTGGACGTTCAGGCTTCCAGTCCCGGTTAGGGCATGGTTGTTCTTCTAATATGAGTTTTGTGTATGAATGCCCCCCTACCCTTTGAAAAGGGGCAGTACAAGCGAATGTGATGAGTTTTTAGCTATCGTAATCTTGGCCCTAGTTGGCGCTCCTTCAAAAACAAGAGACGTTCATTCGGCTTAAAATTGCTGATAGCTGTCACCGCGATTGTCCATAGAATCTATGACAAACTCTGTAACTGAAATATATTAACGGTGAAGAAATGACCTATCTTTTGAATGATATTTTCAAAATGAATATACCCCCATAAAAAAACTAAAACAAATCGAAATCAAATATGATCATTTTAATTATCAATTTTATAAAATGATTGATAATGAATCAAATCATTCCTTATCAATCATATAAATTATATTAATATTTATCCATTACAGTATTATCAAAATGAACTCCCGAGATTGATGTTAGATTGTAAGATTTTTCATTCGTCTTTGGGCATATTTTAAAGTCCTGAAACTCTGGACCAAACTTTGAAATATTTCTGAATAACATTTTCATTAAAAGACTATTTACTCTGGGTCATGAATCACGCTCTCAAAAGATCACACTTTCCTGTAAATGTAGCGATTTGAAAAAGTGTAAAACAGTTTTACTTTCCAACTGCCAGCCTGTGATGAACCATGCCATAGATGAACAACCACAAATAATACATGTGCATAATTTAATAAATATCGATGTTCTTGCGTATCATATCCATTTTCCAAAAATTGTCGAAGATTATTGGTTGTTGTGAGGTCCAGAAAATTGAAAAATTATCCCAATTCTCTATATGTATCTTGTTTGTTTCAGTTCGGGCACATTTCATATAAATTGTTACAAATTATATCGATAATAGCTTTTACCTGTGATTTCGTACGCATGGAAAAGCAAATATCTAACCTAAAACAATTTATTCACAGTGTTTACCTGAAATAAAGCAAAACAGCAGATCAAGTCCGTATTTCTTTGTAATCAAGTCAAGTCTATTTTATTTATCTATCGAGACTGAGATAACTACATCAATATTATACACAAATATTTTAAACTTTTAATTAAAATGAAGATAAAATTGTGCAAAAATTATGACACACTGCGTATGCGTGAATTTTCAACGCCAATTGAAAATTCACGCTTACGCAGTGAGCAACGCAAATGCGTTAATTTCCAATGTCATTTCAGGTTACGCAATATAGATTAGAAATTTTTAATTTCTTTTATTCTGTTTTATTTTAATTCAAAGTTATTTCAGAATGGATCCTAACGATTAATTAAATATGTGTGGTTTTAAATGCATCAAACATTAAGAAAATAAACAGAATCGTTTGAAATAATCGGCCGAAAACATATTACGGCTAACTTCATTAGCGTGGGGGGAAAAAACTGAAATCTTACTCATTTGGCGGTGGGGAAATGAAGATTGTTGGAGAGAAAGTTAATTTTTAATTAATAAAAAAATAACCGCTCAATTTGCAGGAATAAATAGCAGCTTTTGTCTTAATTTAGACTAAAATCAACCTCTATTCTTAATCAATTGATTCATCCATTCCATCTCTGTGCTGTTCATTCAATTTCATTCGGCCGTTCAGGCATGACTGACTACATCATTCCTCCATTCAAACTTTTACAATTTATAATAGTAGTAAAGTTTAATTTGTATCAGTAGATAGCTTCTTAAAATGAAGATAAAGTTTATAAAAATTCTTTTTTAGTGTTGCAAATACCGATGCATATATATAATTATTTGGAAAATATAGCATGAAAGAGAGACAAATATTTTGTATTATATTAGACCATGAGATATTCAATATATTGAATGTTTTAATTTGAAAACCTTCAGAGGGTGTAGAGAGTAAATACTTATGTTTCTTTAATTTTTTTCTTAATTTTTTAGAAAATAGATGCAGAAAATTTAATACTTAAAAATAAATCAAAAGACTGTTCTTCTAAACTCAAACCGGAAACTCATTACTCTTCAGAAAATTAGTAAGAACTTAAACATCATTTTAAAATGAGATATGTCTAAAATTATCTCATTCAACAATTAGGGCGAAAAATCATTCAACACGATGTCTAAGGATGATTGCGAAATTAAGAATGCGATTACTTTTTTGGTAGTAAATAGTATCGAACTTAAATTATTTAATAATTTATTTCTGATTGAAATCGCATTAATTAGAAATTTAGCAAATATTTCAAGTTTTTTGTCAATAATTTTGGGGATCATTGTTGCAAAAAATCCAATTTTACTTCACTTTATGAAACTCAAAATATTAACCCTCAGTATTGTTTCTGTACAATTTTTTTTAAATTTTAATAAATTTGCATGTGTAAAATTTAAATAAAATTTTAACACTAGTTTTCATTTTTTCAGTAGCTAATTTTTTACTCCTGTGTATTGAGATTATATTAAACAATTTTTTTAAAATGCTCAGTGCCGTTTCATTATAGATAAAAGCAAATTTTGGAAATTAATCTAAGGTTTATGAGTCTCGCATAAATGAGCTGAGATGTTTAGTACTAAATGTTTGGTTTCTCTTATTTTGTCCGCATACATATTTAAGAAAAATGATTAAAATTATCGTTGATTCAGACGTAGGCAATGTAATATTATCAGGGCATGAAATCAATTCTTTAAAGCAAATTTTATTATTTTTTGACCAAATTAAAATGGTTCCTTCCCACTTATTGAAAATAAAATAATTAACGTAATATTGTGATTTGGTATAAAAAACGATTTCAGTGCAAAAGCTGTATTATTGAATAACTAGTTAAACTTATTTTGTTTTATTCAATGAAACAACTTATTACTTTCAGAAGAATGTAAACCTTTTTTGTCAAACGCCACGTATTTTTTTAATAATTCAATAGAAAGTCATCTATATAAAAATATAGGCAAAAACTATATATTTCATTGTTTTAGAAATAATACGAAATTAATACGAAATTTAACAAATATTTAACATTTTTTTAAGCTTTTAAAATGGTTAGTGAAATTTCTATATGAATGGAATGCTAGTACCTTTTCGAATTCTTTATCAACATCTTTAGTTTGATCTTTACTTATTTGTAGTGTTTTTATTTCGATTGATATTTTTCAATAGAAATAAATTTATAGGCTATAAAATCTTTCTTTTAAAAGCTGAAAAATGTTTTTAAACATCTAAGGAAGTAACTCAAAAGTATTTCCAAATATTGATTAAACAATACTTAAAAAAACGAAGCGGACAAACAAGTTGCTACTAAGTGAAATTGATGAAAAGAAAAGTCAGACGTAAAAATAAGAATGAAAGAAATGTACCATTTAAATTGAAGTATGGTTGAAAACGAAAACAAGCGAAGAAATAAAAAAAAATATTATGTCTTTCAGAAGATTGGCTTCATGATATTTTTGTTCAAAATTTACAATAAATCGGATTTTTTTAAAGAGTAATGATTACTGAAGATGGTTACTATTGATTTCTAATACATTATTGAAAATAAATATACTTTTATTAATTTACATCTCATTACTTAAGTTTATTTAATAAATAATGCCATTATTAAAAATATGATACATCGTTTTTTTAAATATGCTACAATTTCAACTGCAATAATATTATTTTTTGAAATCTATAAAATGTAAGTGATCTGTTACATATATTTATTACCTAGAAAAATTTCTTCCTATTAAAATGCATACAAATTTATTTTTAAAAAAATGAATTTTCACATGTTTCGCTACATTTTCTGTAAATTTCTAAAAGCATTAATTTGCTGTTATAGTTTAATACTTATAATCTTGCTTAGCATTAATATAAACAGCCTTTTACAACTCTGTTTATTTTTCATGTTCATTCATATACTATTTTTAATGTTTTTAAAAATTAATCCGCTTTTATCCTCTTGTATTTGATCTTAAAGAGAGCTTTAACTTCCAATTTGCAAGGGTTATTTCCTCTTTTGAGATTTTAATGGTTATATACCTGACATCTTAAACTGCAATTAAAGCAATATCTAATTTTTAGTTTCATTTGTGTTACTCAAATGAGGAGGGAGGTCCTTTAGTGAGATTTTATATTATCAGCTGAACTTTAACTTCATATATTTGTGAGAATTGATATTTAATTTTTTATATATGCTTTGACTTCTAACTTACAAATGATTTTTTCTTTCGTACATTATCTATAATTAAATAGCGATATAAAGTTTTACTCATTTTTGTTTTGCAATTTTGTTTTAAATTCTCAATTTAAAAGACATAGTATTATGTCCTATGGGTAAGCTGTATCGAAATGCTAAATAAATGAATCCTATAAATTCAAGTTTTAAGAAACCTGATTTCATCAAGATTGCGATTTTTTGAAGGCTCTTCAATGTGATATCTTTTGTCTTTTATTATAAATTAGTTGCCTTGTATGGCCATATGAATCGATTTGAATATTGGTTACATTTCATTTCATTCAAACTGTGTGAATTAAATCATGCCCACGATTCTATCAAATGGTCAGTCAATTAAACTGTTTCATTTTAAATACCTTAAATGATTTGTTCAGTGTATAATGAACATTTTAAATTGAAACCAGCCTCTTAACATGACTTCAATTGAACTAGAATGCTTTCGTCAATTCGTCTTATTTCCAAAGTATTGTTTTCAAAACCTCATAGAAATTAAGCAGAATTCTGCTTCTTTCGCTTTCAGCAATGGAAAAAATCCCACAATTAATAATTTGATGTAAAAAAAGAATTATTTCAGTTTCTAGGTAACAATGCAATCTCTAATTGGAGATTACATAAAAAATATATTTTAGAAATTATTACCATCAAACGGAAATCTTTTTTTTGATAATGTGGGGAAATCAGCCCATTTTCTGTTCTTTGTATTAGTAAAAAAGATTTTTTCACATAAAAGGTTAAATTTCGGAATTTGTTCGGAGCATTTGATAGAGCAAATCACTTTACTTAGTGCTTTTGAATGGAGACACCACAATTACTCCATGAAAAAAAAAGCTGTTTTGTCTTTCGATGTAATTTTAGTACCATGAAAATTTATGTACAATGCTTAAATCTATATTAATAAAAATGGTTCTCGAAATGCGTTGCTAAGCGCAAAACTAGAGAACGGCTACCGGTTCGGCTAATTTTTATTTCAATATTGTCGTTAAGACACGAGGATGGTTCTTATGGAGAGAAAAAATGAAAAAACTGCGAGGAAAATAGTTAAAACGACACTTTTCTTACTTTCCCGCCAAAAATCTTCCCCACCCAACTGAGTAAGATAGCAGGAAGTAATAAATAATGATTTGTTTAGAAAGAAATACGCCAAGTCAGTTGGTTTTCATTCATAGATAACGGGATGTTTAAAAAAGAAAGAAAATAGATGCTTTTATTATTAGTCTGTATGAATATTTAATCTATGCCTGCTCAAAATAAAGTCTGGGCAGGGAAGAATAAAAGAGAATAACAAAATGAAAATAGGGTTTGTAGAAACAAAATTAGTGAAAAAAAAGGATAGAAAAAAAAGAAAAAAAGAAAAGAAAAGAAGGATGTGTGTGTATCAATATTTTTTCCTCTGTGCGCGGCATTTTCCAAGCTGTTTTTAAACTTTCGCATCTCTTGAACACCAATTGTGCCTTTATTGTTTAGTGTGTTTACATTTATGAAAATTTGAATCTCATTATTCTATAAAAATGTAGAATTTTAGACCTTTCTCTCCACCATTTAAGTGAAATATCAATTCCGGGACAATCATTGCTCGGATAGAAAGAGAAAGATGAGTAGTACAGTGAACAGATCATCTGAAGAAAATAATACTAAATAATACTCTAAATGAATTATATGATTATCAAAATTTGTTTGGTTTAAAAATATTTTGATGAAAAACCTGCTATGAGACACAGCTACATAAAATATTATATGAAAATTTTTGCGAACATTAATACTGGCGAACCGACTGGTTCCCAAAGGCGGCTAGTTATATAAATAAAAATGCCTTGTAATTGCAATGGTTATGTAAGAATCAAGAGTGTGATGGAATTTTGTGTGAATGGTGCTTTACTGTATATAGAATACATCTTTTAGTGACTGAATGCCTCGAAAAGAGCCTGAAAAATAATGGAAATGAGTTCTCTTCAAGGTGGAAACAAAATTGACCCTCACTTAATTTAAATCACACACACAAAAGGATTTAGGTCGATATGTTTATTGGTGTAGTAACTATTTCAAAAAATGGAAATAATGTGTCAGAAATAGGTTTATAAAAATTGGAAAGAGGCATGGCCCGTAATTTGATGCGAATCTCTTGAAATATTTCAAAATTTATTTAAACAGGAGTTAGACCGTTCACACATAGCATAACGCCATCCTGTGCCCCCGGTGCCTATAATGCTAAGCTATCGAATCAGTTGGATGAGCACATGATGGGAGAAAAAAATAAATAAATAAAAATAAGTGGGGGGAGAATCTGCACTTTTGAGGGACTTTTTAAGTTATAATTTTGGTTGATTATCACAAGGGGAATTCTTGTCTCAACTACTGTAGGTCTTTAAGAGGTCTTGGTATTTATGAATATGGTTTACTATAGAGATGATTTTGCCGCGTGAAAGGGTATTTGTTTCAACTCTCCTGCACCATTCTTCTTCCAGACTTCTTTCTGGCTTTCCTCATGTGCCATGAGAGAGTGAGTAGGCATTCTGTGGCATGGTGAAGTGGAGATCCTATTACCCCACAGCTACAATAAGGAGAGTTGGCTCGATGGCCGTATCAAGTGAAAAAAAAGGACATCCGCTCTGTCCCAGTTGGCAGCGTAGAGATAAACTTTCGGTATTATGTTATATGTGGAACGGTCTGTTTCGCCTTCTTCCCTTTCCTTTTGCCATCTTGTCATCATATCGGTTTGGAGGATGTTCTTCAGATGAGATCTTGGAAACTTTATTAAATTCCGATAATATTTAGAATTTCATATCCAGTAAATGGTAACTTTGTCTAACATAAGAGAACGTGTAAAAGTAATTCTGAGGGATTGGTGTTTTGCATGAAACAACGTGCTCGTTGTTAGTTCTTGTATTTCCTCTTATGTATGAGGTAAGCAAATCAAATTTAATCTAATTAACTATTACCAATGATCTCTCATTTATTTCCGTATCCAGTTTCTGAAAAAGTTATTGCTATTTATTGACATTAAAAGAATTTGGAGGATGCTATCAGATGCAAAAACATATTATTAATCTGCCATATACGATTGCACTGATTTCTCACTTCTACACAATCTATTTAGAGTTTTGAGAAACAACCACGTGAACACAATCATCAATTTGAATCATTAATTTTTTTTTTCGTTTTCGTGCCTCATGATGAAGATGGTCACTGCTAAATGATGCTTCCTCTTTTGCGTGGTCATATTGGGATAAAGTCTTCACACACAACCGTTTATGAAAAGCTACCACTTTTTTCTTTGGAAGAACGGAGTGAAATTAATTTGGTAGACTGGTAATCATTTCAGAGATAAATACAACTCAAATGGTTAAATATAAAAGTACAATTTGCTTTGAGGATTTTCAGAAAAAAAACAAATTATTGATAAACGTTGTAATTTGGAGAAATGTGACTTTGTATAAGTAATTGAGCTTTTGATGCGTGAACTTTTCTTCAATTACCTAGAGAGTTCCATGTTTGTTTCTCGACAAATATTATTAAATTTGGTTTTGAGAAGCAAGGATCATTTTGATTATTTTTGGAGGAAACACGAAATAATTTTATCTGAAAATTAAACTTAGAGACGAAAGTTTGATTACACTTTTTGCAGAAATTAACTTTTTCTACCTTTCATAGAGTGAAAGAAATGTTATTAATTTATTACTCTCTGTTATCTAAACAAATTCAGGCATAAATAGGTAGACTTATTTCTCTGTATTTGGAATTGAAAATTTATTCTAACAGAAAAGGAATTCGTATTCTTTCATCCATTGAATATAATTTGTTTAGTATTTTAATATAATATTTAAAGAGATAATGCATGAGGTTATTCTTTACGTGAATATGATCTATCTATTAGAAATTCTCCAAAGAACTAATATATTTTTCTATTTACATGAATAATTTATATACATAATTTTACATGTAAATCTAGTCAATTTTACTGTAAATTATATAATGATTATTTGCATAGCAACATTTAAAAGACTGCACATAAATTTGAAACTATTTATAAATACAAAAAGTTTCAGGACTGAATTTTGTGAAATTAATTTTCTGAATGAAAGAATTCAACAATCTTTTAAAATATTTCCAATAAACCAGCTTATTCAGATTTGTCCTTGCAGTTATTTCTCATATACATTCAGAGAATGCCATTTTTCCTAAATTAGATTAAATAATGGACTTTTATTGGAAGTTTAAATAAAATTAACGAAACTGTTGTTACTGAATTTAAATTTTATATGCCGAAACTAAAATAAATATTCAATCAACATTTAAAAGCATTTATTTCATAATTTTTTCACTTGAAAATCATTAAAACAACATACATGCAATCACAGGAATAAAGAAAAATCACATAGATGTTTCAAAAAACTGTTATTTAAAAAATATCTAGAAAATGGGATAAAGTATAAAATAATCCATATATGAAATTGATTTTAAATTAAGTAAGTTATTTATTATTGCTTATAAAATTGTAATAATTTTTTTTAAATTTCATTTATCTCAATCTTATGCGGTTTTTTTTAATTTCATATATTCCTTAAAGAAAGAGAATTTATTAAAGAAATGTTCTTACGGAATGAATATTTTAGCTTCTAAAGGATGTATTTAAACTACGTTTTATGGATAAGGAAGATGTGAGAAGTTATTTTATATTTTTAAGATTTCTAATTAAGTTTTATCCATATTTTTGCTAATTCAAGAATTAAATCTTATCAGGGAAATATAACTTATACCGGATTACATAAAGTAAGAAAAGGATATCCTATCATATTAATTGTGTATGAACCACAGAAAAGACCTCAAATAAATACGTGAGATGTATTTTCCGATATATTTCCATATTTACATCAGCATTTTCATTACGTAAAAACCATTTTTGAATTTCTTATTTTATATAATTTGTATTTTGTTGTTATAATTTTTTATCACTGATTTGAATTCGAAATTGTATTAAGAAATATAAAAATTGACAATTATTTAAAATTGAATGAAAATTCTCCTTCTGAATAAAATTTACAAATCACCAACGATCTTTTTTTTATAAAGGTGATATACGAAATTGACATTCACTAAAAGTCAATTGAAGGTCAAGAACCGAACTCGAAACTCTAGGTTCAGTAGCCTCGTAACATAACCCCTTAACAAAAGTGGTCACTCATATCCAGAGGATGTTAACTATCTTATGAAACTAGCTCCATACATAAACCACTATGTAAAAATAAAAGTAACAGCTACTTAGACGATTGTTTTGAGGACCCTGCCATTAGGAACAATTTTTTGCATTTGCTTCGAGTTTATGTATATTTTAAAAAAATGAAACAGAATTTAACGTTCTAGCTCCCTTATAAAACAGTCTTAAATAAACAAATTAACAAATTGTTTACTATAAAATTGATTAGTCTTTTGAGAAATTTATTTCAAAGTATCTGAAGAAATTTGTCATTCACTCTTGTCAGATTCTAAGACGAAATAAAGGTCCTTATATTGCAATTTCGTGCATAAAAAATTGTCTTTATATGCTGATCAATTATTAAATAATCAAACTAATTAACAAGATAATTTAATTAATGAATTTCATTCAAAAAATATTTTAAAATACTATTAGAAGAAATACATTCATGCCCTTAAAAGGTTCAAGGAAATGTACCATTTGCGATTAGTTAAAATAATGATTTTTTTTAACTTAAATTGGCTTCTCCCTGAGTGAAATAGTTTTCAAATTTTTTCAAACTTTGAATCCAATGGATGCAATTTAATTGCATAAGATCCAGAAAACATTCCTTGTTTCCTATTAGAATTTATATATTTGGTTTCTTTGAAATCTTTATGATCACATAATTAGATTTTATATGATTGTCAAATTAATATCAAAACTATAATCAAAAAGAAATACGAAATTTAAAAAAAAAGAATTTAACTTTTCATAATGATTAATGAACATAAACAAAATCAAAGCTGCAGTAAATCAGAGATTTAATTACAGCATTATTCCAATTTCATAAGACGCGAGAATTTCTTTTGATCCAAGAGAAATCTATAAGTCTTAAAATATAATTAAAGAATAAAATTCATTCATTACTGATTTTATTCGAAGTTTATTTTTAAATTATTGAAATCTTAAAATAATTATTTTGACAAAACTTTCAAAAATACCCACTACATATCTGAATTTTTTCACTCTTTTTTGGTAAAATTAAGTATTACTATTTGTAATTAAATGATCAGAAAATTTATTTTTTAAATAAATATCCAATTTAAAACTGTGAAAGATATTACAATCATTTAAAAAATATTTTGTTATAAAAAATTGATGCAAAATTTTTTCGCCTGTTCTCAGATATTGACGTATAAAGAACTATATTGCACGCAAACATTTTCATACTCGAAAACTTGTATTGTGTTAGTTAATAATAATATATTTTAGAAACTGCTGAATAGATAATCAATTATAGAAGTTAACCAGATAAAGATATCAATGCATATTTACGTTACTCAAAAATTTGTACATAAATGCAAAGAAATTAGAAAGCAACTTTAAATAAACATTTATACTAAATACTGATTATTAATAAAAAAATAGAGAAATACGTTACAGTTTTTTCCTGAGCCACTTCATGGTTATATGATCGCTTCAACACACACAGAAGCAAACGCAAATTCTCAAGAATTCACGAGAAGATTCGCAATATAATCGCAGTAAATATAAATCACCCTTTACTAACGCAAAGAAAATACACTTTTGACTTCAAAATGAACACTTCTACCTCGTTTGTTATAGTGTAACAATGATTATCTTTCAAAATAGAGTTTTAATATAATATATTATTATTATTATTATTAAAATATATTTGTTGTCAAGACGAACAAAACGTTTCAACAATATTGTGTTCTGGATGAGTTGAATGGTTTTTAATTATTGCGTCGCGGCATTCTAGAGATATAATTTAAAAATTTTCGATACTAGTTTTTGATATATTTTCGAGAAACCCTACAATTCTACAAAATACAGCATCTCAAGAGTAAATTACATTATATAACATCCCTTTTTGTTTCTACATTAAATTTATTTTTATGAAGTAATTTTCAATTTAGATATTTAACTGAATTTTGTGAGGAATCAGGAGAAGAATTTAAACTAATCAATCTGTTGCTGTTTGCATTACATAAATGGCGCCAACACGTGTTTTTAAAGCAACATTTCTTTTCTTTATAAAGCATGAAAGCTAACTTTTCTGAAATAATATCAAACAAAAAAAAATTTCTTGGGAATACATTCTTCACATCTCACTTACAATCAAAATAAGGGTTTGAACAAGGGTTTTCTATCTCTAAATTACTGAAAAATATTGTTAAAAATTATTTGCCTTAATGACGTCCTAGTTTCGCTAATTAGATTTCTATTTTAATCTTCAATAATAAGAAATTTATAGGAAATGAAAATTTCTTTCTCCTTAGAGTAGCAATTACGGAATTGTTTCATTCCTCAGATAACATAACAAGCCAGTTAAAATCCAAACAAAGTTACTAAGATAACATCGGAAAAGCGTTACCCGCATATACAATTTTGAACGAACGGTGACTATGGATTCCAGGCTACATTATCGTTGAAGAATAAAGTCCTAATTTGGCTGGCTGGGTTTTTTATAATATCTTGATTAGTATGAAAATTATGGTGAAATGAACATTTCATCCTTCCGCCACCATTTCCACTCCTTTTGTAGTGAATAAGCAAAGATTTTTACATTCCTATCAACCAATTCAAAGCCAGTTCTAA
The DNA here is from genome assembly GCA_026289955.1 of Argiope argentata. Classification (NCBI taxonomy): domain Eukaryota; kingdom Metazoa; phylum Arthropoda; class Arachnida; order Araneae; family Araneidae; genus Argiope; species Argiope argentata. The sequence continues at coordinate 1,715,620 of JAOUZG010013052.1, forward strand.
TAGAAACATAGTTGCTAAGAAATGGAAAAAGCGTTGCACACGTACAAAATTTTTGAACGAAGGGTGGTTTTGGATTCTAGGGACCATGACCCGTGAAGAACTGATATTTTATTCCAGAGTTTTGTCATGAAAGCCATTGAAACATATAATCTTCGTACTGGAGCCTAAATAAAAATGCAGATAAACATTGAAGCTTTAGAAATTTTTTCGATTAAACAAATTGTCGATTTTGTTTATAAGAGGAAAACACAAAAGAAATTTTTTAGTTTATATCAAATGAGACTGCAGGATACTTAAGACAATTCCTAATTTTCCAATGTTTAAAAAGAATCAGAGAAAAAAGCAAATATTATGTCTATCATTATATGGCAACCTTTTTCATTTCTCATTGATCTACTTGAAAAGAATGACTCCTTTCAAAATTCGAGTAGGAAGACGACGCGTTGGATAGGAATGTTTACACATATTGTCGAATAAATTCTTCCGTACAAATATTTCGGGAGATTTCTCGTTTCACTTAAAATTGAATGGTACAAACTAAATTGAATTTTCATGAGACAGTTCGTGACATGAGAACAATGCGTAAACACTTAAAATAAGAAATAC
>JAOUZG010013052.1:1716625-1733783 GCA_026289955.1 Argiope argentata
TACTTCTATTTCTGAAAAGTGTTTCTTTGATTTGAAGTAAATAAGGTATGCGAAACTATAAAGTAATTTCAAAAGTATGGGGCATTTGGGCTCAAATCTCTCGGAATCAAAGAAGAGTTTAAAAATAACCCTGGCAAGAAATGTTAATATTGCTTTTAAGCATAGTTAGTAGTGGAAAATAAACGTTAAAGCTGTTTAATGCTGCACTAAGATATTCCTTATTGTTGATATTAAAGATCTTTCTAATATTGCTAATAATGTTGAAGGAATGCTTGATAAAAATTTTCAAAATCTTATATTTTCTGTTTCATCTTATTTTATTTTTTGTATTGGAATTATCATAGATTTTATTTTATTTTGTTTCTTCTGCTTGTCATCTTAAATCCTGTTCATTTTCGGATTGTGAAAAACTCACACTTTTACGCATGTGCGAGAACTTGTATTTTTAAAACGTCTCTCGTTTTGTATGGGAGAATAAAAGTAAAGTCATGGATTCTAAGCTGTAGCAAGTCCCAAAGTGAATGTTCTAACATTCCCGATTTATTTCTCGTATAACATTCTAAAGGCATCAGTAATTACATTTCCCCACTATAATGTCTTTTATTTGTTTTCATAGAATGCATTTTTAGTGCTTGTAAGAAATAAAAATCCAATGTAATTTTATTCTGTAATACTTGATATGTAAAGGGGTAATTAGTTTAGAGTAAAATTATATTTTTCTACCTTACTTAGTAGCTCTAAAAATGCATACTATATAATATATAAAATAAATAGGTTTAAATAAAAGAAAATTTATTCATTTTCTATATTCTAATATTTTCACTGCTAAAGATGTTTTAGTTTCTCTTGTATCAGTTGATGCCGCTGAGAAAATTTTAATAAAAAGATTTGTTTCATTTGACGAGGCTACTTAACCATACTTTGTGGACGCTTTCAGCTGCAAGCTCGGAAAGGTTGAATTTAATTTGATATAACAGCCTGCAGTGAACAACTTGTTTTCTTTTAAAAAGTTTTTTACTTATTTTTGCATTAAACTGATATGTTTTTTGCTTTTATTTTATTATTTTGTTTAGAGGTTTATAATAATCTTGTAGCTTGATTAGATTCAATTTGACTGTAGTCTTTCTTAGATACGAATTATGAAATAATATTTTGCTTATTATTGTAATTTTTGCCATTGATTTATTCATATTATTTTTTTTCATCAAAAACCTTAATTCCTTGGGATTTTGGGATTATAAGATATCAAACTAAATGTGTTTTGAATTGTACAAGATACAATTCAAAACACATTTAGTTTCCTGATATACATATACAATATTGTTACGAGCGGGAGAGCGCTGCGGAGGCGCACCTGGGTTGGCGGAGTTTGGCGAGAAGCTTCGCGTCAGCCCAACTGATAGTCTGGTAGCCGTTGGATCGTTTATGAAGCTCAACGTTCTTTTGGGCGCTCGCTCTCTCGGCTATATAAAGTACAAGTTGCCGTAGTATCGGCAGTTGTTTCTTCTTGGAAGGGAAGCGTCTCTCTGAACCAGCGGATTACTTTTCTCACTTTTCATTAGTGAACTGTGTTTGCGTTTGCTGTTAACGTTGTATTATTGACCCCACTGTGATTTACTGAGCTATATGATAGCTGTTTTGCAGTCTGTTATTATTGTGCGTGAGGCCTGTATTTACCCTGTAAATGACTGATTACTTCTGGCTTGTGTTTTCTATGGTTTTACTTTATCGAGTCCTTCTGTAAATACTTGTAAATATCTTAAAATAAATTTGTTTGTGCTGTCTTTAAGTAAAGTCCATTGAGCCCAACCCGCTACGCTGAAAACGTAACAATATAAATTGTTGATCAAAAATGGCTTCCTAGATAGCTCGAAATCAGACTGCTCAGACTTTCTGTTTGAGATCGAAAATGAAAACTGTGTCACGGCATCTAAAGACTTCTTCCTTTACTTCCTCGGATCTATAAGGGCCAGATTAAATAGACGAGAGACTCTGTCTTCAATTTTAGTGTAGTGATATCTCTTTATTCGTCTCTCCTTTGACTATGTGAACAAATTATCTCGTTAGAATACGCTCAATACTCTAACCGAGATTTCGAATGATTGAAAAAAAGGAGAAAAAATGTTCGTGAAAATATTTTCGGAGCCAAAAGAAATGGGGCATCATGGATATATGATTTAAAAGATAAATTCTTAATCTAATATATTAATAGTAACAAAACCCTGTACTGCCTCCTAGCACAGAGAAATCGCGTCTTCCTTTTGATCTAGACTACCTGGGTTCGAGTCCCGGTTAGGGCATGGTTGTTCTTCTGTGTAATATCAGTGATGTGTGTGAATGTACCCCCGCCCTATGTACAAAGGGGTGGTGCAAGCGAATGGGATGATAGTGTAGCTGTCGTACTCTTAGCCTTAGTTGCCGTTACTTCAGAAACAAGAGACGCTTATTCGGCTTAAACTTGCTGATAGCATTTTTAAGGTGAACGCGGTTGTCCATGGCAAGTCCCATTAGTAACAACAACAAACCTTGTATCTGCAATATATAATTGGTGAAGAAATGACTTGCTTTGTGATTAGTATCTTTTGAATGATATTTTCAAAATTAATATGCACCCATATAAAAACTAAAACGTATCAAAATCAAATATGATCATTTTAATAATCAATTTTGTATAATGATTGATAATCAATCAAATCATTCCTTATCAGTCATTTCAATTATATTAATATTTATCTTTTACAATATTATCAAAATGAACTCTAGAGATTGATGTAACATTTCAAGATTTTTCATTCGTCTTTGGGCATCATTTAAATTCCTGAAACTCTAAACCAATCTTTGAAATATTTCAGAATAACATTTTCATTAAAAGACTGTTTACTCTGGGTCATTAATCACGCTCACAAAAGGTCTGACTTTCCTATAAATGCACTGATTTGAAAAAGTGGAAAAAAGGGTTTTCTTGCCAACTGCCAGCCTGTAGCGGCTCGTCCATTTTTCATGCAAGCATATTCGATATTTCGAAGGATGAACTTCCTGCTGTCAGACAAACACTCAATCAAGAATTTGACAACATAGATATACAACCACAAATTATACATGTACAGAATTTAATAAACATCGACTTTCTTGTGTTTATGATATCCATTTTCCAATAAGTGTCGAAGATTAATGGTTTTTGTGAGTTACAGAAAAGTGAAAAATTATCCCAATCCTCTTCATGATTCTTGTTTATTTAAGTTCGGGCAGATTTCATATATATTGTTACAAATTATATTGATGCTAGCTTTTTCCCGTAACTTCGTACGCATGGAAAAGCACACAACTGACCTAAAAACTATTTATATACAGTATGCACCTGAAATAAAGCAAAACAGCAAATGAAGTTCGTATTTCTTTAAAATTAAATTAAGTCTAATTTATTTATGAATCGAGATTGAGATAGTTACATCATTATTAAACACATAATTTCTAAACTCTTAACTGGAATAGAAATACAGTTGTCAACAATTACGTCACACTGCATATGCGGGAATTTTCAACGCTAATTGGGGCAACACAAATATATGAATTTTCAGCACCAGTTGAGGTAACGCAATACAGATTTCCAATTTTCAATTTCCTTGTTTCTGTTGTTGTTGTTACTAATGGCACTTGATCCCTTGATTCTGTTTTATTTTAATTCAATAGTACTTCAAAATGAATTCGAAATATCGATTAATTAACAATGTTTAATTATAAATGCATCAACACTAAGAACACAATCAGAAGTATTTGAAATTATCAGTCGAAAGCATGTAAAGCCTAAACTCGTTAATGTAGGGAAAAAAACAAATTTACTCATCTTTCTCATTTTCCGGTGGGGAAAGAAAGATTTTTGGCGAGAAGTTAATTTTTAATTAATAAAAAATAACCACTTATTTAACAGCAATAAATATTAGCTAATGCTCTATCTAGACTATAATCTATTTCTATGCTGAATTTCATTCAGCGTTCTAGCGTGACTGACAAATATCATCCCTCCATCCAAAATTTCACAATACATAATAGTAGTAAAGATTAATTTGTTGAGGTAGATGACTTCTTATAATGGAGATAAAGCTTATAAAAATTCCTTTACAGTGCTGAAAATCCCGATGCATTTATTATTATTTTGCAATTTTAACATGCAAGAGAGACAAATATTTCGTATTATATTATGGCATGGGTTATTGAATATTTTGAATGCTTTAATTTGAAAACCTTCTGAGAATGTAGAGCGTAAATACTTATGTTGCTTTGATTTTTTTCTTAATTTTTTCAGAAAATTGATCCAAAAAAATTTCATTCTTAAAAATAAGTTAAAATATTGTTCTTCTAAACTCCAACTAGAAACTCATTATTTTTCAGAAAATTAGTAAGAACAAACATTATTCTAAAATGATATATGTCTAAAAATATCTCATTCAACAAATAAGGTGAGAAATCATTCAAAACGATGTCGAAGGATGATTGCGAAATTAAATAAACAATTACTTTTTTGGAAGTAAATAGTATTAAACTTAAATTATTTAATAATTGATTTCTAATTAAAATCGCATTAATTAGAACATTAATAAATATTTCAAGTTTTTTTGTCAATAATTTTGGTTATCATTGCTTGAAAAAACCCACCTTTACTTCAGTTTAAAATTCAAAATATTAATCCTCAGTTTCGTTTCTCTACACATTTTTTCTTTAATTTTAATAACTTTTGAAGTGTAAAATTTAAATAAAATTCTTAACACTAGTTTTCCTTTTTTCAGTAGCTAATTTTGTACTCTTGTCTGTTGAGATGATATAAAACAAATTTTTTTTAATGTTCAATACCGTTTCATTATAGATAAAAACAAATTTTAGAAACTAAACAAAGGTTCATGAGTCTCACGTAAATCCACGGAGATGTTTAACACTAAATGATTGGTTCCTCGTATTTTGTCCAATTACATAATTAAGAAAAATGATTAAAAATATAATTGATTCGGACTTAGGCAATGTAATATTATCAGGGCATAAAATCAATCTTTTAAGCAAATTTTATTATTTTCTGACCAAAATATAATTATTCCTTTCCTACTTATTAAAAATATGATTAACGCACTTTTGTGATTTGGTATAAAAACGATTTCAGTGCAAAAGCTGCATTATTGAATAACTAGTTAAACTTATTTTGTTATATTCAATTAAACCACTTATTACTTTCAGAAGAAAGTAAACATTTTTTGTCAAACGTGACGTATTTTTTTTTATAATTCAATAGAAAGTCATCTATATAAAAATATAGTCAAAAACAATATAAAATATAGTTAAAAACAATTCATTGTTTTAGAAATTAATGCGAAATTTAATTTAACAAATAATTTAAAGATTTCAAACTCTTAAAATTGTATCGAAATTTATATATGAATGGACTTTTATTAACTTTTCGAATTTTTATATCAACAGCATTAGTTTGATCTTCACTTATTTGTAGTGTTTTTATTTCGATTGATATTTTTTCAATAGAAATAGTTTGATAGGCTATAAAATAATTCTTTCAAATGTTGAAAAATGTTTTTAAAACATCTAAAGAAGTAATCCAGTAGCTCAAAAGTATTTCCAAATATAGATTAAACGATATATTTGTTTTAAAAAATGAAGCAGACAGACAAGTTGCTATAGAGTGAAACTGATGAAAAGAAACGCCAGACGTAAAAATAAAGATGAAAGATATGTGCCATTTAAATTGAAGTATGGCTGAAATCGAAAACAAGCTAAGAAATAAAAAATAATCTATTATATCTTTCAGAAAATGGGCTTCGTGAGATTTTTGTTCAAAATTTACAATAAATCGGATTTTTTAAAGAGTAACGATTACTGAAGATGATTACTGTTGATTTTTAATAAATTATTGATAATAAATGTACTTTTAATTATTACACATCTTATTACTTTAGCTTATCTAATAAATAATACCATTATTAAAATATGATACATCGTTTTTCTAAAAAATAGGCTACAATTTCAAATGTAACAACATTATTTTTAGAAATCTATAAAATTTAAGTGATCTGTTACATATATTTATTCACATAGAAAAATTTTTATACGTTAAAATACATACGAATTAATTGAGAATAAAGGAATTTTCACATGGTTTGCTAAATCTTCTGTACATTTCTGAAAGCCTTAATTTGTTGTTATAGTTTAATACTTATAATCTTGCTTAGTATTAATGTAAACATCCTTTTAATTCTCTGTTTATTTTGATTCGTGTTCATGCATATACTACTTTTAATGTTTTAAAAAATTAATTATTTTTCATCCTCTTGCATTCGGTCTTAAAAAGAACTTTAACTTCCGAGTTTCAAGGGTTATTCCCTCTTTTGAGATTCTAATGGTTATATCACTGACAACTTAAACTGCAATTAAAGCAATATTTAATTTTTAGTTTTATTTATACTATTCAAATGGGGACCCTTTTGTGAGATGTTTAATTGTCATTATTTTTTTCTTAGAATTTTTATATTTTAACTTTATATATTTGTAAGAATTGGTATATACTTTTTTATATATGCTTTGACTGCTAACTTGCATAGGATTTATTTATTTCGCACATTATCTATAATTAAATATTGCTATAAAGTTTTACTCCTTTTGCAGTATTGTTAAATTCTCAATTTAAAAGACAGCATTATACTATGTGGTTAGACTGTATCGAAATGCTAAATAAATAAATATTATAAACTCAAGTTTTAAATAACCTGATTTCATCAAAAGGGCGATTTTTTAAGATTCTTCAATGTAATATCTTTTATCTTTTATTATAAACTAGTATTGTATTTGAAAATCAACTAAACTCTACTAAATAAAGGTTTATAAAAAAAAAGTTTAAAGAAATTTTTAAAATAAATATAATTTTTAATTTTATTTTAATGTAATATCTATTTAAATTATTTAGATATAATTTAATATCTATTTAAAATATTTTTTAAAAAGTTCTTTCTTAATTCAAATCGTAATTTTTACATAACTGATAGCCTTAGCAACTTACTGAATATTTGAACAGACATAACGGAAAATAGTATGATAAAAAAATTATTTAGGCTTCAGATTAAATTTAAAATTCTATTTTTAGTATAAAATAACTATAAAAATCCACTAAAACGTTAAGAAATTGTCATTCTGCTGGAAAACTATTATAACGAATGGGAAATTTTTTTTCTTTTTGTTTAAAATAAATGCAGAGAAAAAAAATCCTTTGCATATTTAAATCGTTAGGCTTTTACGATCTTATTAAAATCCTAGGTGACTTATATAACATACTAGCCGCCTTTGGCGACCAGCCGGTTCGCCAGTATTAATACTCAATAAAATGTTCAATTAGCATTTTATTTAATGTTTTCTAATAAGAGGTTTTTCAACCTCTTCTATTATGTAGATCTTAAGCAGTTCTGTTCGTTTCATTACGTATCTCTCTCTAATTTTCTACAATACTCGTGAAGTTCGGTTTCAAATTAAAGAGAAAATGAAATTATAATTAGTAAAATGATGTATTTTAGTGAATTCTAGCATTCTAATTATTATAAGAACTGAAAGCAGAGTCGTTCGACATTGAAGTCTTATGTGCTCTAAAGAATAATTTTCATGATTTTTATTATCTCAAAGAATTTTAACACAAATTTCAAGGATTCAACGAAAGATTCAGTTTTTATTTTTATTTTTATTTTTAAAAGGATATGAACGTTTTTAATAATAATATTTTACTTTTTATGATTTATAAATATATTTTTAAAAAAAATCATGACATTTAAATTTTTGGCATTTTTTAATTTTGAAAACATGAATTATATTTTCTTATGTTGTTTTGAAAATTGATCGCATCAGGAGAATCTGTCCAGAGAAGCGTGAGGAGGGGTTCTGGAGGTGTTTGTGACAAAGGAAGCTGGATTTTTCCATTATTACAACACATGCTACTGCATTCGCCTTTCCATTTAAGAGCCTTACAGAAACGGCATTAAATAAGCATTCGACCAATTTCAATTAGTGGATCAGAGTTTTCTTTTTGTTTCCAGATTTCATTTCTTGTGTTTGACATCCTCATCGTGTTATTTAATTGCTTTAATTGGCGATGATCAATGGTTTCTGATGCTCTTAAAATGGACATTCTTTGGCTGTTATATTCTTGCCTATTTCGTCTTTCCGCGTCCGTTTCCGATGCTCTAAAAATGGACATTCTTTGATTATTAAGCATTTGTCTATGGCATCTTTCTATAGTTGTTTCAGAGGCCCTTGCAGTAGCCATCCTTTGTCTCTCGGACATTTTCCGTCGTTGACGAAATTTTTGATTTTCGTTTTTCCGAGAAATCTTCATTCTTTTCCTTTCTCTCTTTTGAATAGATCTTAAACATTTCTTTTTTCTTGGAGGGGACATAGGTTTTATATTTTAAAAAATAGGTTTTATATTTAAAAAAAAAATATCTTTCCTTTCTTTAAAATCAGTATCAAATTCACCAAATAATTAAAGTTTTAAAGTTCAGTTATTTGCTAATTCAATCACGTTATTTGCTAATCTCATACTCACGTGACGGTTTCAAACCAGTTAAAACTGTTTAAGGATTTAAATTAATTAATATTTTTATTTGGTATTTTTTATTTATTTTAAATGTTTCATTGAATTAGTAATTTTTTATTTCAAACGATTATTAAAAAAACTTTGTCTCGCATTTATTGTTTTAAAAAAAATATCATAAATATCCTATTTATTTCAAATAATCACATATTCAAAATTACAATTTTCTAAGTTTTATTTCCGGTAGTAATTCAATTTTTTTTAAATCAAAACTTTTTGTAGAGATTTTTGGCAACACTTTATTAAAAGTTGATTTTTTTAGATCCTCGTGAAGATAAAGAAATTTATTTTATATGAAATAAATAGTTGAAAAATACGATTAAATTAAATGTTTAAAAATTAATTAAAATAAGAGTTTTAATTCGTAGGTCAAAACATTAGTATCATTGAAAAGCTAATTTTTTGAACTTTGACGTGATGCAAAAATCAATTTTGTGCTGTAATATTTTCGGAAGTTATAGCGAAAAAACGTCAAAATTTGGCTTATTTTTTTAATTAATTAAAATTTTAATTAAAAATTCAAAAAAGGGCTCCGAGGTGCACATTCCCGGCACCCAAAGTATACATGTACCAAATTTGGTAGCTGTAGGTCGAACGGGCTGGCCTGTACAGCGCCAACAGACACACACACATTGTGCTTTATAATAAGTAAAGATAAAGATTAGTTACCTTGTATGGCCAACTGAATCGATTGGAATATTGGTTATATTTATCTTCATTCAAATCGTGTGAATTAAAATTCACGATTCGATCAAATTATCAGGCAATAAAACTGTTTCATTTTAAATATCTTACACGTTTTGTTTATTGTATAATGAACATTTTAAATTGAAACCAGCTTCTTGACATGACAGTGCAATTAAAATAGTATACGTTCGTCGGTTTGTCTTACTTCTAAAGATTGTAAATTCCAAAATATTGCTTCAAAACCTCATAAAAATTAAGCAGAATTCTGCTTCTTTCGCTTTCAACAATGAAAAAATCCCACAATTAAGAATTTCATAGAAAAAAGAAGATTTTTTTCAGTTTCAAAGTAACGATGTAATCTATAGTTGGAGATTACACACAAAAAAATATGTTTTGTAAATAACTGAATTTCAAGAAAAATTTTGCGACTATTAAATTAATACCATCAAACGGAAATTTTTATATATTTTTTTATATAATGGGTGGAAATCAGTCTATTTTCTTTCCTTTGTATTAGTAAAAAAAATTTTTTTCACAAAAAGGTTAAATTTCGGAATTTGTTCGGAGCCTTTGATAGAGCGAACCACTTTACTTAATGCTTTTGAATGGAGACACCACAAAAACTCCATAAAAAAACTGCATTGTCTTAAGTGTAATTTTAATATCATGAAAAATTATGTACAATGTTTAAATTATGTAAATAAAAATGCTTTGTGATTGCAATGGTTATGTAGGAATCAAGTCTGTGAAAGAATTTTGTGTGAATGGTGCTATACTGTATATAGAATATATCTTTTAATGACTGATTGCCTCGAAAAGAGCCTAAAAAATAATGGAAATGAGTTCTCTTCAAGGTGGAAACAAAACTGACCCTCACTTAATTTAAATCACACACACAAAAGGATTTCGGTCGATATGTTTATTGGTGTAGCAATCATTTAAAAAAATGGAAATAATGTGTCAGAACTAAATTTATAAAAATTGGAAAGAGGCATGTCCCGTAATTTGATGCGAATCTCTTGCAACATTTCAAAATTTATTTAAACAGGAGTTAGACCGGCCACACCTAACATAACGCCATCCTGAGCCCCGGTGCCTATAACGTTAAGTTATCTAACCAGTTGGATGAACACAAGATGGGAGAAAAAAATAAATACAAAATAAGTGGGGGGATCTGCACTGTTGAGGGACTTTTTAAGTTACAATTTTGGTTGACCATCACAAGGGGAATTCTTGTCTCAACTATTGTAGGTCTTGAAGAGGTCTTGGTATTTATGAATATTGTTACGTTTTTAGCGTAGCGGGTTCGGATTGAATGGACTTTGTATGAGGACAGCACAAACAAATTTATTTACAGCTATTTACAGTTATTTACAGGATAATTAATAAAGTAAAAATTTCAGATAAATACAATCCAGCAGTCAACAATCAATTACAGCTTAAATTCGAGTCTTACGTACGATAAAAACAGACTGCAAAACAGCTATCGTATAGCACAGATACAGTAAATCGCAGCGAGCTCAATAACACAGCGTTAACAGCAAACGCAAACACAGCTCACTAATCCTTTAGTCCAGCGAGACGCTTTTTATCTCAGAGCAAACTCTCATCTAACTCACCCGCTCCGGCTACTCGTCCTTATATAGCCGAAAAGCGCGTGCACCTGAATCTCGTGAAAATTCTCAAAACATCGCGCACAATCTAGCGGCTACTAGATTATTCCTTTCGCCAAACCAATCAAGCTGGCACGAGGCTCCTCGCCAAACGTCGCCAACTTTGGCGAGTTTTCGTGCCGCTTGCTCGCTTGTAACATTGCCCCCTCCTCAAGGACTGCACGTCCCGGGCAGTACAGACCCCGAGCAGGAGACACTAAAAAGTAACAATACCATACACACAAAATTACAGACAAAATCATTGAAAAAGAATTAACATAAAGAACACTATTTACAAATATATAGGTCATATTTACATAAATGAGGAAACCATGGTTTCAACTAAGTATTTGACAAGTTACCATAATAAGGAGCTAGCCGGTCGTAATGTACTACTCTTGGTTTTGAGTTCGGTGACTTCCTTATTCGAACCACGACGTCATTCAGTCTTTTCAGGACTGTATAAGGGCCTTCCCAGGAAGACTGTAGCTTCGGTGGGAGTCCCTTTCGTCGAATCGGGTTCCAGAACCATACCTTGTCACCTTCCTTTAATTCATGTCCGGTGGCTTTAGTGTCGTACCTGGTTTTCATCTTCTCCGTCGCTATGTTGATCTGATCTCGGGCAAACCTGTGTACGTCTTCTAAACGGGCCTGGAGGTCTTGAACATAATCCACAGGCGAAGAAGGCGTATCCGGAGAACACCCGAACTGAGGATCACAGGGTAGTTGGAGTTCTTTTCTATTTCCATTGTCCGTCCGAGGAAGAGGTCTCAAGATGTCAGAGGCCTGTCTTTCAAATGGTGCGCTTACATTATCCCGCTGTAACGTATCACGACTGTGTGTTTTCGGTCCTTTACGGGCGTTACAGTCATCACATGTTCTGCACCATTCTCGAACATCCTCTTTCATGTTGTTCCAATAGAAACGCTCCCGGACATTACGAGTTGTCTTCATGATTCCGAAGTGCCACCTTCAGGACTGCTGTGTAACTCCTTCAGTACTTGATTTATCCTTGAGCGGGGAAGTACAAGTTGCCACTTAAATGACTTCCCATCTTCGGACTCCCATTTTCTATACAAGATACCATTCCTAATTTCGAGTGAATTCCAGAGAGCCCAGTAACGTTTAGCTCCCGTACTGAGGCTTGAAATGTCCTGCCTTTTAGGTCTTGAATCGTTTGATTGCATAACTTCCATAATCAGTTTAATATCAGGATCATTCATTTGTTCCTGGCGAACCTCTTCATCACTCCAGGGATCAGATTGAGGTGGGACGGCTTCTGCGATCTGACGCGCAGTTGATGTATCAATCCCATGTTTCTTTTCCGCCGAGGAGCAGTTGCGACAACCCTCGGAGCAGGGCTTTCTTGATAAGGTATCTCCATTTCCTCTTCCAGATCCCAAATGGAAAAGAGTCATGACTTCTGATGTAGAGTGCAGGGAGTTATTTTTCAAGTCGATTACAAAATCATACTTCTTCAGAAAGTCCATACCAAGTATGAAATCATCTGTAATTTCTGCTACGTAGGCGACATGGTCATAAGTAGCATTCCCAAATCTAATTTCAGTATTCATTTTTCCGATGATTGGGATTCTGTCACCAATGACCGTTTCGAGGGTGACGCAGGACGGTGTCCAGAGAATTTTCCTCTCAAGTCGTTCTGCAACATCTCTACGCATGATGGTCACGTTGGCTCCTGTGTCAACGATCATTCGGCAGGGGATTCCGTTGACGAAGGCGTTAACAAATACACCATTTTCACCACCGCCTCTTGAAGATATCTGTAAAACTCTCAAACGGTTTTCCTGGTTGCTTCTAGAAAAGTCTTTAACCCGTTTATCTAAGCGGACCGAACAGTTCCTTCGAACATGGCCCTCTTCGCCGCATTTCCAACATTTCATAGTTCTCTGGCCATGTTTGTTGGGCCTTTCAACTCTTTTTCGGATAAACTGGAAAATTGTTTCCATCATTTCGAATAGATTTTGCAGCGAAGGATCCGATGCATCTTGAACCGTAGCACCTCTAACTGAATGGCGATCCATCCTTGCAGCTTGTTGAGCGGCTTCAATCATGGAATAAACCAAAGCTGCTTTTAAATCCTTCAATTCAGCCATTCGCAGGGACATTTGTATCTATGGATCCCTCACACCATCAATGAAATACTGCAAGGCTAGAGTTTCCCGTACCTCGGCAAGACAGTCGGAGAAGGCGAGATGGGAGAGCTTCTCTACATCTGCTGCAAGCTCTTGTAGACTTTCATTCGATCATTGTTGCCGGGTCTTTAACTGAAGACGGCTATAGTCCTTGAGGCACTTTTCTCCGAAGCGCAACTCCAGAGCGTTTGAAAGAGCATCAAAGTTCAGATGTTGATCTTCGGGAACAGTTATTAAAATATCAGCAGCTTCAGCCCGTAGTGATGCAGCCAGTTGACGAGCCTTCGTGACTGGATCCCAACCATTGGCTTCTGCGACGATGGAAAATTGAGTCTTGTAGACTTGCCAAGATGTTTTTCCGTCGTACGTGGAAACTTTAATGCTTGATTTAGGAGTAGCAGGTCCATGTTGAGATACTTCGTGCTCTCGAACATTCGAGGATTGGTTTTCAGATTTTATCTGTGCACCTTCTATTCTCTTCAATTTTTCCTCGAATGCGTTGAATCTTTCGTCCACTTTTTCAAACTTCTCTTCCACTCTACGGAGTTTTTCGACATTCTGCTCACAGCTCTGCTGAATATAATGAATCTTTGTATCGTTCTCCAGAACCTTTTCGGCCAAAGCATCCACTTTGGAGTTGATTGCTTCAACAATATGAGCTTGACCTTGTTCCATCTTCTCTTGGCCTTCTTTCATTTCTTTAATGAAAGCAAAAAGCTGTTCGAACTTTGCTTTATCTGCTTCCTCCATCGCTCTAGTCTTCACCATTCAATCCCACTTCTGACACCAGTTGTTACGTTTTTAGCGTAGCGGGTTCGGATTGAATGGACTTTGTATGAGGACAGCACAAACAAATTTATTTACAGCTATTTACAGTTATTTACAGGATAATTAATAAAGTAAAAATTTCAGATAAATACAATCCAGCAGTCAACAGTCAATTACAGCTTAAATTCGAGTCTTACGTACGATAAAAACAGACTGCAAAACAGCTATCGTATAGCACAGATACAGTAAATCGCAGCGAGCTCAATAACACAGCGTTAACAGCAAGCGCAAACACAGCTCACTAATCCTTTAGTCCAGCGAGACGCTTTTTATCTCAGAGCAAACTCTCATCTAACTCACCCGCTTTATGAGGTTGGTTTTCGAGGCGCCTAGCCCCGCCAGGGGCTTATCCTCGACTTGGGAGAAGCTTCATGCGACGCTGCAAACAGGAAACTGGCATGGACTGGGGAGATGCTTTGAGTTACCCACGTGGGGTGAGGGCGTGGTGAGGAGGAGAGCTACTCTGCTATTGGCTGTGTTTAGAATTTGTAAATGACTATTTAAGACTTGAACGGAGCAATTTTAGGGATTTGAGTTCTGACTTAGCGATTCGAAGAGAATGAATAGTTTTTTCAGGGGATCAGTTGCTGATTTCATTTCACTAATTGCTCTTTTGAGGTTAGGGAAGGCTTTGAAAAGAGTTTTCATTAGGATTTCATTGAGGATGTCGAACATGTCTGATAGATCAGAATCCGAACCATTTGGCTTGTTTTCAACGGTTGGGGGAATATTGGGTGTTATAGTATCCTGAGGAAGGTTAGACCTTAAAATTTTTGGGAAGGAATAATTTGGTTTGATATAGTTTGAATTGAAGTAGTTTCGCTTATTATCCTGGGGAGTTGATATTTTAGGAAACTTAGGGCAACCGCGATAGGCTGCAGTGTGGCCAGTTTGATTGCAATTGATGCAAGTGGGGTTTTCAATTTTTTCTTTCAAGGGACAATTCCGTGTTTGATGACTACTAGCACATTTGAGGCATTCTCAGTTTTAGCGCGCAGTTAGAGGAAACATGTCCGAACATATTACAGTTGTAGCATTGCGAAATGGTGTTACGGCCTCTGTATCTCTCTACAGTGATTTTTAAAAAGTCAATATCCGTGAGATTGTAAATTTCATCAATTATATCATTTTTATTAAGTTCAACTAATAAGATAGGCAGTGGTCTCCTGGTTTTAAGTTGGGACAGCCTAATTACCTTATTAACCGAGAAACCCTTAGTTTTTAATTTATTCTCAAGAACATTACACATGTACTCAATCGGGAGGCCTTTAATGACTATTTTTACAGGGCGTTTGTTTTTTGGTGGGATAACACAGTATTCTATCTCGTTCTCTGTAAAGAATTTTGAGATCTCTATGGTTTTCAATAGACTCCGGGTAAACTTTAATAAAGTTGTTGGTTAGGACGTTATTTTTAATGCCAAATTTTTCATTAATTAGTTCCAGGATTTTACCAAAATCATTAGTCAGTTTTAACATTAGTGGGGGAATTTTAACAATTGCTTCAGGGGAGTCCTCTACTGGGGTTTCTACTTCTACATTAGTTAATGGTTCGAATCTATTTTTAGTCTCTATAGCATTAACTTTTATATTAGTTTCCTGGGGTTTAGCTGACTTTCTTTTTGGGGATAGTTTAAAATCCTCGGCAGGTTTATCCATTAAGCAGCCAATAGCTAAAAGAGATTTATGCTCACCAAGGAGATGTCCCAGTGCATCTTGGGCTTCTTTGGCAATGTTGAGTTGCTGGTGATATTCAACTCCTCTGAATCCGTGAAGCGGAGTTTTATTTATGAAGCCATTCGCGATGTTTAGTTGAGATTGAAGCTGGTCAATTTTTGCTTTTGTAAGTTTGATATTTACACAATTGTCACATTGGCACATTGTGTTGTGTGGCTCCGTTTGATCTATGTCGGTCACAGGATTATCATAGCAAGTTCTTTTCGCGGCCACTATTTCATCATCTCCGCTCTTCTGTAACTGATCCTTAAATGGACGAGTCGGGGCATATGCCGTTGGGATCTGCACTCGCTCCAGGGTAAAATCCCATTGATCCGTAAAACTGCCCTCTGCCATGGCTCAGGACAGAATAGAGAATGAGAATGGAAAAATTAACAGAAAAATGGAAGTTTAACTGAACTCTCAATTAACTCTATATATTCATAGAACAGCACAGAAATAAAATAATTACTAACTAACTCGATCAAATCACTATAATCTAACTCACCCGCTCCGGCTACTCGTCCTTATATAGCCGAAAAGCGCATGCACCTGAATCTCGTGGAAATTCTCAAAACATCGCGCACAATCTAGCGGCTACTAGATTATTCCTTTCGCCAAACCAATCAAGCTGGCACGAGGCTCCTCGCCAAACGTCGCCAACTTTGGAGAGTTTTCGTGCCGCTCGCTCGATTGTAACATAACTTTATAACGTTATAGCTTTATAACGTTAAGTTATCTAACCAGTTGGATGAACACAAGATGGGAGAAAAAAATAAATACAAAATAAGTGGGGGGATCTGCATTGTTGAGGGACTTTTTAAGTTATAATTTCGGTTGACCATCACAAGGGGAATTCTTGTCTCAACTATTGTAGGTCTTGAAGAGGTCTTGGTATTTATGAATATGATTTACTATGGAGTTGATTTTGCTGCGTGAAAGGGTATTTGATGCAACTCTTCTGTACCATTCTTCTACGAGACTTCTCTCTGGCTTTCTCATGTGCCATGAGAGAGTGAGTAGGCATTCTGTGGCATAGTGAATTGGAGATCCTATTTCCCCACAGCTACAATAAGGAGAGTTGGCTAGATGAAATCTGTATCGGTATGTCCGAAATGGGCCGTGTCCAGTGAAGAAAAGGACATCCGCTCTGTCCCAGTTGGCAGCCTAGAAAGAAATTTTTGGTATAATGCTATATGTGGAACGGCCTGTTTCGCCTTCTTCCCATTCCTTTTGCCATCTTGTCATCCTATCGGTTTGGAGGGTGTTCTTCAGATGAGATCTTGGAAGCTTCATTAAATTCCGATAATATTTAGAATTTCATATCCAGTAAATGGTAACTTTGTCTAACATAAGAGAACATGTAAAAGTAATTCTGAGGGATTACTGTTTTACATGAAACAACGTGATTGTTGTTAGTTCTTGTATTTCCTCTTATGCATGAGGCAAGCAAATCAAATTTAATCTAATTAACTATTACCAATGATCTCTCAT
>JAOUZG010013054.1:0-11765 GCA_026289955.1 Argiope argentata
ATATATATTTTGTCGCAATACATTTTAATGAAATAATCGATGGCTTTTAAAATACTTTTTAATAAAATATTTAATATTTATCATTGCAAATTTAATGCCAATTTAAAATGACTGTTTCATTTTTCGATTCAAAGGTTAAGAGCATGCTTGAAAAAATATCTGTCATTTGAAAAAAAAATGCTTGATTCCGTTTTCTGCGATGTATTTCTGTTTCTATTGACAATTCAATCCATCAAGCATTTATTCTTAGATCCCTGCATCAATATATATCGTGATAGTGCGTGCACAATTCGATGTTAAGTTATTGGTACATAGTTATTTTTGTTATTTCTAATATATATGTAATTTCAAGTGATTATTCCCCTATTCTACGCAAACATTAAAAATTCTATTCAAAATCCTCAAGAAATTGTAGAGAATTTAAAATAAAAACAATTGATTTTATAGGTTATATTGAAAGTTCCTTCCAAAAAAAGTGCTTGTCCATTAGCTTTATATTCAGAATCTCTACCAATACACAAAGCATAAAGAAATGTATTGATAAAATATGATTCATTTAAAAAAAATTCAATTTAAGATACATTTTACATTTTAAATGTACGTGATTTTTAAAATCTATAACCACAATTGAAATTTTAAAAAAAGATATTTTTGTACAATACTCGATCAGTTATTCCATAAAATCTTTTATAAAGCGGAAATATCGAGGGAAAGTAGATTTTTTTTCTGCATTTCATAATAAACATCCTAAAGTATCAATAAAAGTTATAACCATTAGAATATTTTATCAAAAGGGAAAGTTAACCATAGGAGTATTAGTTCTTTCAAATTTCATGTGGCATAGTGCATTGTTGAAAGATCAAAAGAAACGCAAAAGTCAACTGGACATCGATATCTGAATTCGCAATTCCTCGTTAACATTTTCATATCAATTGCTAAATAAACAATATAACTATGGCAGCAGATTCAGCCCATATAATAATCATACATACATAAAAGTTCTTCAGAAATTGTTTCTAAAATATTGAGATGAATTTGTGATATCAATATCTAGTCTTAGTCAGTCTATTGGAGCAAGTAAGGAAAATATATATTTTACAAACAATGCATACCTCACTTTGGGTAATCATCTTTTTTATTAATGATGGTTATGTACGAATTCATCATAAGTGCTTCAGCTTTTATTTTCATTATTTCTCTTTTTCATTTCCTATTTTTGTAATCTATATTCTTTTTGTTGGCACAGTAGCCATTTTTTATGGTGAATATCTTAAAATATCCTTTATTTATATTTTAAACATTATGGTGATCGCTATGTTATGGTGCTCAATTTCACTTCAGAGCAAGAATCTGAAAACCCTTACACATTCGGTAAACACTCTCTATAAACGGCATCCTCGAAAAATTTGTAGGAACTTTGTTTATTTACTTTTGTTTATTTTCATATCACTGCCAATAATTTTTGCAACCATTCGAGCCTATATTTCAGATGAAAAGAAACCGTATCTCCTGTTTTTTGGACACACATTTGAAGAACGAACATACTTGATGGTTTTTAGTTTATTTGACGAATACGCCTTTCACAGCGTAATGATTGAATTTCAATGTATATCCACGTTATCTTTTTGTATTTTAATAATGAATTGTAATTTCTGCCTCTCACAATTTAAAGCCAAACTCAAAAGATTGAGTTTTGATGCTCTGATTGAAAATGGCTTCCAACTACTAAATGATTATAATATTCTTGAAGGAAATATAGAACTTTTAAAGCGAACAGCATCATTTCCGTTGTTTGCAATTCTCCTTTGTTGTTCTCTCAACATGTATTACACTTTGGATTTGTCTTTAAAAGGAGCAACTGTACCTTTTATACTAGCAGAATATGCTATAGGAGCATTAATAGGTTTCTTCGTAATTTTGTCTCTTATAATTTACTGTTCAAAGATTCCTGAAACTATGCTGGAAATTAAAAAAAACGGCAGGCAATTTGCATGAGAAATATCGTTTGAGAATTTTTAATAGTGGAAAAGATGCTTTCGTTCTTGAGAGATTGGAAAAAAAGGAATTGATTTTCTTGTCTGCTGGCGGAATAATAGATATTAAAAAGAATCTTTCTTTGACCATTATGGGAGCATTCTTTACATATGAAATACTTATGGTACATTTTGGATAGTAAAGAGTATAAAAAGCTTCAGAGAAATAAAAAGATAGAAATTGGTAAATTGAAAAAACAGAGAAATATATTTAAAACTGGTAAACAATTTTTAAATCAGATAATTACTAAGTAAATTTACTAATGAACCAAAAACAAGATTCTAGAAACAATTCAGAAAATAAAAAAGCGGCTGGCTATATATACGGAAATTATCATTTGAACCTTTTGAGAAGAGGATAAGATGCTTTCTTTCTGGACAGATAGAAAAATTAGAATGTGATTTTTTTTGTCTGATAGTGGAACAATACATATAAAAAAGAATCTTTCTTTGATCTTTGTGAGAGCATACATATAGATTACTTATTGTACATTTTGGAATGAACTGAATTAATAAAGATTATAAAGAATTGCAAAGACAAAAAGGTTTTAAAATTTAAAAAAAAGTGTTCTTGTTCTTGTATTTGTTTTTGACGGAAAGAGGTGTGCAATAGCTTCATATGATATATACCTCCGAGCACCCGAGGGCAGAAGTCTGACTTCTAGCTCACACTCGTCACATATACTTTTTACAGGGTGGACTTTATTAGTGCATTTTATTCATTAATTCAAACATCGTAATTTAGATCTGGAACAGAGAACAATCATCTCTGAACCTGTACCTCCAGTGGTATTACTCTCGACATGAAGGACTTTGTGACCACGACAAATTTAACGTGCGCCAGCCATCACATACTAGAGGAATCTTTGGCAGCCGAGGTTTAATTTTACAACCTCTTGAATACGAGTCTAACACTCTACTAACCAGGCTATACCGGTCCGAAAAAATATTTAATATAAGTACATTAGTTAGAAAAGAAATAATGTTATTAGATTTACTCAAACAGCATATAAAAACAATCAATCATTCTATATCAACAATTAATGGGGAAAATTGGAAAAGTAATCTAAAATTTGATTTACTTCAAATGTATTTTTTTTTGTTGTTACTTATGGCACTTGTCATGGACAAGCCCCGCAGATACATCAGCAGATTTTAAGCCGGAGATAAGCGTCTCATGTTCTTACAGGTAGCGCCATCTAGGGCTAAGAGTATGCCTTAGCTACACACACATCACAACCCTTTTTAGGGGGCGGACTTCATTCATGCATATTCATTCACTGATCTCAGATCGTAATTTAGACCTAGAACAGAGAACAATCACCCCTGGCCCAGTACCCCCAGTGCTATTACTCTCCACATGGAGGTCTTTGCGACCACGAACAGAATTAATGACCGCCAGCCGCCACACACTTGGGGAAATCTTCTGGCCGGTGAGTTTCGAACTCGTAACCTTAGAAGTACGAGTCTAACGCTCTACCAACCAGATTATCCTGGCCCCAAGTACTATTTTTTAAAGATAATACAGAATTTAGTTTTAAACTGTTCATTAATGTAAATCGTTTTTCAGAATTATTTCATTGGATATAAATTTCCAACTGCTGATGCAATTTCGAAATCGGTGTCTGTAAATACTATTTTTTTCTTTAACCCATATTGGCCTACCCATAAACTGAAGACCATTTTGACATATTATCACACCAAGATTTTAATAAATTGCAATCTCAGATAGAATCATTTATTTCATCTTCGTCACTGACAGTGTATGATTCCTATTTATTAATTGCCAAAATCAGTGTCATTAAATTCTTCTATTAATAAATAATTAATACATTAAAGAACTTCTTCAGCCATTTTACCACAATAAAAATTACCAGGTGAATTTACAAATATTAAATAAAGAAGAGACTGTACTAATGGAGATATAAAAAAGTACTAAAAACCAATCTTGCAAACATATGCGTAATAGTATACACAAAACAACCAATTGAGTGAAAGTCTCTAAAGCAAAAGAATTCTAATAATTTCACTATAATTGTCCTCTATTCTTCAGCATAATAAACTTAAAACATACATCGTACTCTGAATGCAAGAATTTCTATCTAGAAGGGAGGGATTTGAAAAAAGTGGATATTGAGCCGTTGTTCTATTAATCGGACAATTAGAAAATCAAATGCCTGGGATATTTTTTCACGGATATTTTAAATCTTTTGAACAAATCTGATGATTTAATTAAAATTGTATATGTTTTTTTTGTGAAAAATGATTTTATTATTATTTAATGGATTAAAATTATAAAATTATTTAGAGTTAAACTTAAAGTAATTTTTAATACATTTTTTTCCTAATTCCATATATTTTTAATACTTTAAAAAAATTAATTGAGTCTTCTTATGATAATTTACAATAGTTTTTAATTAAGTTTCAATTTAATTTTATTTTTTATATTTTTCCCAACTGCTCTAAAAATAGAATGGTGGTCTAATACGGGTATGTATGGTAAATGTATATATAATATAAGGAGTGGCTAAATATTTTCTCTATTTTTTATTTCCTTTTGTTTGTGCATTATGTTGATAAATGCTTTCTCCTTTCTTATATTTTTTTCTACAGTTTTTCTGATTTTTTTGTTTAATTTTTTAGATGACTATTGTAATTGCATTTCAAAAAAAATATTTTTAAAAAATCCCCTTTTTTTTAGGTTTTGGAACTATTTAATGATTTTTCTAACATTGCCTATAATCAACCACTAATTTAAATACTTTGCATTGTCAAATTACCCATTTGTTTATTTTTCCTTTATGCGTGTATTAGTACAATTACAATAGATGTGAAATGATAGTGTTTTTTAGTAATGAGAGTATTTTGAGTGTTTTTAACACAACAAGAAAGTATTTTTACAATAGATGTGTATAAGAGTTTTTTAATGCTTGTACATCAAACTTTTCTGTCCATTGTCGGAAGAAACTTTGGTTGTTTTTATACTAGCTTACTGCAGCCATTCACAACATTTGTGCTTATTTCCACCATTTCTAGTCTAGAATATATTTTGTTATTTCATTTTAAGCAAACATATCTTATTTATACTGGATATTCACTCTAATCAGGACTAGCAACCACATTCTAAGCTGTTAGTGAAAGGAATATACACCTTATGGGGAAAAAAGTCTAAATGAAAAAAAAAATTACATTTTATTGAATTTGAACAATGAGTTTTCTGATGTATTACGAACTCACAATTTTATTTCAAACTCACAGTCCTATGAGATATATTTAATAATTTTCTGTTAAGTTTTACTTAGATTCAGATATTTTTTTATTAAATAATCTTTCGCACTATTATTGAACCAATTATAAAAAAATAATGCATTATGCATGATATTATAAAGAAATTTAGTATACATCAAATTACATATAAAGAACCTCTGTAGTATACAGGAAACTATAAAGAAATTCTGTAGTATACATGAAATTATAAAGAAGTTCTGTAGTATACAGCAAACTATAAAGAAATTCTGTAGTATACATGAAAATATAAAGAAGTTCTGTAGGATGCATGAAAAATTAACCCTGAATCATTCTATATTCATATTTTTCATAAATTCATGCATCGCTTCATTAAAAATCTTTTTGTATTTGTCGATATTTAATCACTTCTGTCTCAAATTAAGTTAACGAATTCAGCGATTTATGTAGCAGCATAATGCAATTCAGAAAGTAGAATAAAACTTCTAAAATAGTATGAATTATAAGACACTGCGAATTTTAAATTAAAAAAAATTGCAATAAATTTTGTTGCAGAAACCACAAATTTGAAGTTATATAAAATATTTAAATAAAAAAAATTAGCTATCATTAGTCCTGATTAACCAACTTATCACCTAAGATAGGTAATAACAGATAAAATAATAAAATTTGCATTACCGCTTTCTTAAAATATTAGATTTAAGTTTTTATTTCTAATTTTCATTAATGGTAAAGTTTCTCAAAAATTATTTTAGTCTTATGGTGGTTTTCTCTTATTTTTACAGAATGAGTAAATGTCAACAGTTATTGCCATTGAGCAGTAATATGACTACGAAACTCATAGTCCATAAAAAGCTTTCAATCATCGGTTTTATATTCTATTGTCATATAATAAAGAAGCTGAGGATTATTGCAAAATACATGATTCTTAATTTAGCTAAAGTTTGGAATGTTTCATGACCAAATTTTCTTTACAAATACCCTCTCTTTTTCTTTCAAGCTTTTTTCCCAAGGTTAATGCATAACGAAATATATTTGAGATTTGACTGAGACTTTCAGGAAAACTGGCTGCGTGTTCATTGATAATAGGAGAAACTATTGCAGGATTTCATGATTCAATCATCTGCTAATGACTTTACTGTGCAATTATTTATTGAGAAAAATAAAGAATACCAGTTACAATGGAAAAATTTCCCTGCTGACATTTAATTGTTCTTTATTTCTTATAATATATTCCATTCGTTCGTGTTCGACTGACATTTTGCTTTATTTAGTACTACAAACACAGTAATAAATTCAGAAATAAAAATATAAGAGATTAGTAGTGTTTTAAAATTCTGTTTTATTTTTAATTTTAAATATTACAAATAATAAAAAATGTTACAATAAGATTGCAACATAAAAAATAAATATTACAACAAGTAAAATTTTAAATTTTACAATAAATCTTTTTAGATTTGATAAATTTTTATTTAAATTATTTAATAATTTATCTACCGTAAGTTCAGTTTCTCGAAAAATTTGTTTTTAGTCAGTTGAAACAATTGATTGAACATAGAAATTATATTTTCTGGTAATATACTAAAAGCAATTAAAAAATCATAGTGATGATTTCTATCTCTCTACTTTCACAGTGAAAATATCTAACCCAAAAGATTTATTAAATTAGATTTTTCAAGCATTTTTTTAAAAAATATATAAAGTTTTTTTAGCTTAATTTTTTTGTGCCGTCAAAATATTCTTCTTTTTCCATTTCTAATTCAATTCAATTAGCTATTTTCGATTTAAAAATAGCTACCCGTGTTAGATTTCTAAAAAATGTTTTATATTATTAGCAAAAATATTATTTATTTCTCAAAATGTTCTAATGAAATATGGTTCGTTTGTATGAACCATAGTAATCTGTAATTAATTATGTTATTTCATATATTATAGAGGTTTTTTTAGAATTATGCTAGTTTTAATGTGATACTCATTGAAGAAAATTTTTTTTTTAATTTTTTTAAGAGAAAAGTTTTTAAGATATTAATGCGTATAAACTGCATATTATGAATAAACTGCCTCATGTTAATTCCATGCATGAAAATTTTGTAGTGCCATCTACAGAATGGACCATGACATCGAGAATTACGAAATGTTTGAATCATCTGCATAGAGCACACATTTGTTTTAGTATTTTAATTACATTTTTTTCAACATTTATTGAAGCATTTACTTTTAAACTATTTTTGATGGTTCTCATGGGCTAAAATAGTATTCATCATTCAGTTATTCAGGAAAAAAAAGGATAAATAATCATTATTTTCGATTAATTTTTTAATGCTTATATTCCAATTTTTATGTATTTATTGATTTTTTTCGGTATTTTCTTTAATTTGTTACATTTTTCATAGAAACCTTACGATTGGAAACGCTACTGCTGCCGTTAGCGCTACATTTGGCTATTTTATCAAAATTTGGCGACAAACTATTTTTTGGTGAAAATTATTTTCGCCAGCACCATTAAAGTACGGTTTGATGGCATTTTACATTGTGATCAGAAACCCAAATCTCATGCATACTCATTAAAGTTTCAACGTCTATGAAGTCGCGGGTAAAATCTATTAATCTGTAAATGTATATACCAAGTCTTACTAATGGCAGTTTATCTTCGAATGTTCCTGATAGCCCGAACTTTACCTGGCAGGTTTTATTTCTTCTAAAATTGTGTTCTTTTAGAGGAAATATTTTAAAAGGAATGACGTTCTGATTTCATGTAATTTTTTTTACTTTTGCCTCATTTCATATCCATCAAAGAAATTTCACAAAAATATACGAGATTGAGCTATATGAAATTGTTAGTTTGAGATCAGATGGAAAAATTACATCTAATTATAAATCTAATAGTTTGTAATAAAAGATTAATTTTTCTCCGTATATGTAAAGTTGAGTTTTTTTTTCTGCTAAAGCAACTACATAGATACTTAAAAAATTAGTCTTATCTAAATTCAAAAC
Source organism: Argiope argentata (assembly GCA_026289955.1). Classification (NCBI taxonomy): domain Eukaryota; kingdom Metazoa; phylum Arthropoda; class Arachnida; order Araneae; family Araneidae; genus Argiope; species Argiope argentata. Next base: position 8,274 of record JAOUZG010013054.1, read on the forward strand.
TTGATCCAAATCATTAGAACCGTTTCCGAGATACATAAATGTAATATAAATATTGCACGTAAATCTGTATATATTCAATAATTAATCATTCAAAATAATATGACGTAAATTGAAATTCCCTGAAAAATAATTAAAAATAAAACTTTTCTTTAGATTTCGAGCAATCAACGTTATACATTATGCAAAATACCATCTTTTCAGCATTCGATTTTTCCATTTCAATTGAGTTTGAATTATTTTAAATTCATGAAAATATGCTTCAATCATACTAAAATATGATAGCATAACTGGCTTAAAGTGAAAAGTAATCATAATCATAAAAGTAATCATTATATGTAGTAAAATCATGCTTTGTTTAAACAATGTTATTGGATTGTCTAAAATATTTTAAATATTGAAGAGAATTTTAATGTTATTAACTAGATCTACTGCACTTTTGAGAGAAATATGCATATTATAAGAGACATTTATTTTTATTTCAGAAACATTAAGTTAACTATTTGAAAAGAGATATTATTCCAATCACGAGCACGGGTAAAAAATAATCTTCTTCATGTTTAATACGTTCAACATCAATTATTTAAAAGACCGTGGTAAAAAATTTGTAGCACAATGTAAAAAAGCAAGTAATTACATATTGGATAACGTGCACAGACTGATCAATCATCGGAAAGCAATGACACGAGATATGGTCCATTGTGCTATTTTCAATTCGAAATGATTGATATGGTTTACAGATATTTGAATGGAATTACAAACAAATAAATAAAATGCATGGGCTAAGAGCTATTATTTTGAATGTATTTTCGAATATTAGGATTTCTAGGTCTTCATAAGAAAGTACTTCTATTTTCCAAATAAAAATGAAAATCTCATCATGTACTCGATTAGGGAAAAAATAAAATTGTTTTTCATTCATTTTGGAAGGAAAGCAAATATGAAAATTGAAGCTTCTGCATTCAATTACATGATTCGAATAGTAAAAAAGTATTCGATTTTAAATTCAACGTGATTTGATTCGGGAATATTGATCTTGAAAAAATTCGAAAACAAATCTAAGAAATTTCACTCAAGAGAATAACAAGAATTTTCATATCGCATTTCAAAAATTTTGCTTTGCAAGAATTTTTCTTTTGATGTGCATTTAACACAATAACTGATGCAAAAATGTTAAAAGTTCATGTTCTAGAAAGCAAATGCTAAAAATTACTGAGACTATCAATACTTATTGTTCAAAAAGAACATAGTAAAGTTTATAAATTTTCTTCATTTTTAACCTATTACTGAATTGCTTTGTAAAAGATTTATTGTTAATTATATTCTATTTCTCAAACAGACTGACGTATTTTTTGGCAGTAAATTCTACGAATTGCTATTTTACATTAAAAAAGAAACATTTTACCCTTATAAGGTTGTATATAAATAAATAATGTTAAAAGTAGCCATCCGACGACAGTATAATATGAAGGTATTGAGAAAAAGGAAAATGCGTTTGAACGTTTGTAAAATAAAGCATATACCTCTTTGGATTATTCTTTCTTTCCTGGATGCTACAAAACAGCGAATTCATTCCAAATATTTAAATTTTTATTCATATTATTTTTTCATTTCCTTTCCTTTCTTTACAATTTATTTGATTTTGGTAACCGTAATTTACACCTACTGTGAACAGAGTTTCAAATTTACATTCAATTATATTTTCAATGCCATCCTTTGCTTTATGTTATGGTATTGGATTTTGCGTCAGCAGAAAAATCTAAAACTTCTTGTGCGTTCTCCTCGTATTCGCCCTGAAAAGTACATGTGTAATTCAAAAAAATATTGCAAATGCTTTGTGAGAACACTAATACTCATTTTGCATGTATTACCTATAGTTCTGGCTGCAATACTACCTCATCTTTACGTTGAAAATGATACTATATTCTGGGCATTTGGATATGTATTTGAAGAAAGGAAGTATAATATGGTTTCATGGTCTATTGGAGAATATATACAGTATGTTGTTTTCTTTGAGTTTTTCAGTATCGTCACCTTGTCGTGTTGCCTTTTAATAAGTCATTATTCCTTCCTGCTGACTCAGTTTCTTGTTAGAATAAAAAACATGGATTACAATGTTTTAAGCCAGAATCCTTTAGAAGCATTAAGCGATTTTAAGAACCTGGAAGAAAACATCTGTCTTTTGAAACAAGTGTTATCAATGCCTTTATTCTCGATTCTTTTTAGTTGCTGTCTAAATTTGTATGGTGGTTTGGCCTATTTTTTGAAAAAGGAAATTTACACATCTTTAACAGTGCAGTTAGCTATACTCTTTTTAATGGCTAGTGTAGCTATGATCAGTATTATATTCTGCAGTTCTAAAATTCCGGAAGTTATTCAGGAGATAAAGGAAGCTTCCGGCCATTTAATTGAAAAGCATCAATTGAATATTCTTAGAAGAGGGAAGGAAACTTTCTTCCTGAAAAGACTTGAAAAGAAGAATGTCATCTTCTTGTCGGCTGGTGGTATTGTCGATTTGAAAAAAAGTCTTTTGTTGTCTATGCTAGGAGCTCTCTTTACTTATGGATTACTTATCATTAATTTGAAATAGAAGAAAAAATTATGTTCTGAAAAATCATTTCTGAATAATTAGGTGGCTTAAAAAAGGCTATTGGGTGGTGGGGAATTCAGAAACAGATTTCAAAATATGAACAATAATAAACAGAAATCAAACTTTAAAGATAAAAATTGAGGTAGGCATCTGTGGATAAATCTAGTTACAAAAATGGGTCAATAGTAATAAACAACCTCTTTAAAGCTCAATCATGTTATATCCAAAAATTTAATGATCGTAATTTATATTCAAATAAATATTGGAAGTCCTAAGAGTGAAATATTGTATTTTATGTTTATTTCCAATATTAATTTCAAATAAGTATAACCTTGAAGTGCTTTTATTAGTCTTGTTAAATATTTATCAATAATTGTTATAAAAGATGTTTAATCATTAAAATGTTTTTTTTCTATTATTTATAATGGAATACAATTCATTTATGTACACATGTCTCATTTTCTTTTCTCGTAAAACCGTTTTCAAAATTTCAAAATGTAACACAATGAATATTATTTATCAAGGCCTGTTTTTAACATTATTGAAGAGTTAGTTCTACCTTGAACCGTGGATCAACATTTACATTTTCATCACTTGTAGGGTTGCAAATCTGGAAAATATCTTAGTAAAAAATGTAACATTTGTGTTTGCTAATTTATTGCAAAATTCATTGATATCTTACACTGGTTCAGTTTTTAGATGGATCTTGTACTAGTTATATCTCCTTTATTTTTTCATTGAGTGCTTTACAATCGGTAAAATTATTGAACGATTGGTTTTCAATGTTTTTATCTTTGTGTATAGAAAAAGCTTATATAAGCTCCTTACAATTACTTAATGTTTTATTTTGCTAGATATCATCCCATTAAAGATTAAGTGGAAATGAGAAAGATGGCAAACAGAAA
>JAOUZG010013065.1:12615-36786 GCA_026289955.1 Argiope argentata
AATTGGTAATTTTTCGCTTTAAAATCGCTGTAAGAAATTTGGCGAAATTCTACATTAGTTAGCAATTTTTCACTGCAACCCTGCTAACGGACAAGTAGCTTTAATTTAAATTTTATATATATATATATATATATATATATATATATATAACAGCAACGTACACGGCACAGAAATCGAGCTTATAACTAATTGTTCGATGGCAACAATTAAATATAAACAAAACATCATACGAGTTTCTAAATCTTCAATCTTTAAACTATTGAATCAATACTGCTGTATTGAATCAAATGCTTCACTCAGTTAATGGAGCTGCTAAATATTATTAGAAGTGCTCTGAAGATAATCTGGCATACCATCAAAGAAAACATTCAATCAGAGGAAAGATAATACTAGAAAAATGAAGAAATAGTTTTTAAACAAAAAGTCCAATGAAGCGCAAATATAGGCTTAACCTTTGCCTAATGCCGGGTTTACACTCGGCCAGTTATAAGCCGGTAAGTAGGCAGCGCATGCGTGGAAAGACTGATTGATCTTTGCCACAGTTTCATAAGATTTATACAGGCATTTCATGCTTGATTATAAATTGCCGTTTTGGCATCATTGAATTTTTCGTTTTCACCGCGTATCGTATTTAGTATCTATTCAGTTATCTTTCGTTTGTGTGTGTGATAGTCATGGCTTTTTGATTCCTTTTGATTTAATTTGTTAGTTTTCATTTGTGATGGTATTTCCAACAATTCGCATATTTTTAACCGGAAGTTTTCCGTTAGCCTGGTACAAGTGAAAAATCGCCAAATAATGTAGAATTCCGTTGACTATTTCGTCCTTCGCTTCGCGACTCAACTCGCGTTTGGTTCACAATTGGCGGCATTTGGCCAAAAAGTATACAACTCATACTATAATTAATGCCGATCACTCTCACCAATGCTCATTGAAAATTCAAACATGAATAGGATGGAAAGATAGGATTGTTCAAGCCTGATAACATCCGAGGTACAAAATTTGGCTGTTTGCAAATTCTTATTTTCAGTAGTAATATTGAATTTGCTTATAGTTGAATTTGCTTGAGTAAATATTGAATTTGCTTATAGTTGTTTTTATAGGAAAAGTCACGACAGCGTCAGCAAAGACATGGCTACAAGATGATTGTTTTTCCTCTGCTGGTAACCAGTCCCATCTTGTAGTGGATGCTTTAACGCAATATTGCAACAAAATCAACGTAACGTAAATAAAAGGGTTCCTGAAATTGCGATATTTTAATTAAAGAAAATTCCGTGAGGTGTTACAGCCAAAGTTCAACGTTTAGATGTTGGATTCTTCCAATCCCGGGCCGGCCGTGGTGGTCTGGTGGCCCAGGTAGCACAGCCTGTTGCACAATATTGTATAATATTGTAAGATATTATGCGATATTAAACAATATTCCACAATATAAAACAATATTGTGAATATTGATCAATGTCAAACAATACTGTACAATATATGTGTGCTACTAGGGGGTAAGTTACGGTTTCGGAACAGAAGGGTTTCAGGTTCGATTCCATCGAATAGTCGTGTAAGCTGGTCTGGTGCACATTAAATCTGTCGGGGTCAAACATCCTCCCGATGAAGTGGTGCGGAAGTTTCAAGAGGGAAGGGAGTGGAAGTTCAAGTATCATCCTCGTCGTCTGAGAGCAACTCAAAATTATGAGGTCCCTCCCCAAATAACCCTAGTATTATTTTTAAAAGGGGACGTTAAAATAACTAAACTCAACTAACTAACTATTCCGAACCGAGATGCAGTTAGCTCCACATATATCGGACAGGGCAATAATGGGAGGAGTCCATATTTTTCAGCACAATAATATCATGAAACTTCAGTCGCTTGTTTATTACACAGTTTATTGCTCTGACATGATTCGCTATGCTTGATACAAATCTGGATTATAGCAAACCTGGAATTTGATAATCGTAATTGCTAAGCTATAATATATATATATATATATATATATATATATATGGTTTTTTTATCATGTCAGAGCATGAGGTTTTTGGCGTCAACAAAAATTCGTAGGCGAAAAATTAAAAATTTTAATATCTGAACGAGCATCTCAAAAATCAGCTTTTAATAACGCGTTGCCATTGCATTTACAAATAAGCTCTAATTTTTAAAAAACAAATTAATGACTACAGCAAATAAAACCTAGAAAAATATCATTTTGAGCACATGATTATATGAAACGAAATGAACCGGTAATGTGATATTTTTTAAAATAATAAATGCGATACAAAGTTTTTTGGATCGTTTGCAATGCAAAAATGACTCATTCAATGAAACAATTAAAAAGAATAAAATTATAATTAAACTTGCACGAGCACGTGGTGCTTGGCCATTCAAGAAATTAGGTTTCGGCATGATACGTTGAAATATGCATAGCAGATTTCATTTTAATCTTTATTTATTTATTTTGCTGGCTTCTTTCATTTTTATACAACCATATCTATAATTAATATGAAATATAAATATGATTAATAAAATTTTTGACTTACAGCAAAATATTTTCTTTATTTATATTGCTTAAAGTAAATAAAATTATAAAATTCTACACCTCGATCAACATTCTGATCAATTCCAGAGCTTTCTATTTCTCGCCAAATTTAGAGACTTTCTTTAAATGTTGCCAGATCATAAAACTTTATATCTCGAAAACGGAGAGACAAGGGTAAATAATTAATGTCTAAAATCATATTTCCCTGTGCACTTTTGATTATTATTTATTTAGAATTTTTAAAAATTATTATGATTTCCTGGTAAGCAGGGTGGTTTATTTACTGAAAGCATATACTAAAGTATTTATCTATTTGTATCTAAGTACTCAAATCACTTAATCAAAATACATTTTGACGATTTAAAAAAAATATACTTTCTTTTTAAAGTTGGTTAAAAACGGAACCGGAACGGATTAACGAAAACAAACAACATTGTAAAAAATTTACAAAACTTCTTAGAAACATTTCAAATACTATTATTCTAGTCATACTGAATTGTTTTTAATCTGAATAAATTTCAGTATATTGCCTCCTTTAGAAAGGAAAGTGAAAAGACCAATTTAAAAAAAATCTAAAAATATCATGAAACCCTCAACAGCCCTAAAAATTTATTTCGTCTATTCGACAAACCAGCTGTACATATAAAGAAATACTTGAAATAACGTTCTTAAAATAACGTTCTGAAATAATGTTCTTAATTACAATTTATTATTTATTGGATGGTATAAAATATTAATTGATTTATTTTATTGATAACTTTTAATAGTATAAATTTAGTTTAATAATAATTAAAAAAAATTCTTTTAACAACTATGGCAGCAACCACTTGTTAGAAAGAGTCCCCCTCCTACTCTAGTGTTCAGACACTACAAAGGCCACCTTTAAGACCAGGAAGTTGTGTTAATTATAGGTTAAGCAGAGTATTCCAATCTTAGTTTGTTCATTTATTTGAAATGATGCATTCCAAATAATCCCTGATTTATTTCAACCACTGGTGAATATCTTGCAATAAAACATGATGAGCCCATCACTCTCCACATTTCTAAGGCAAAAAAAAAAAAAAAAAAAAAAAAAAAAAGACATATATTAGTTAACAAGCTATTTATTAGAATTTTCATTTCCTTGAGGAGCAAAACTCAAAAAATTATCTAAATAAGTAAGTATTACATATACTAAATAAAGAACTTAATGGATTTACAAATATCTGACTAGTATTCCAAGAATAACTATTCAAATTACATTCAGAGTATTTCAAATTACATTCAGAGATGAAAACATAACTTTATTTCACCTTTGAAGACATTGGTTAATCAATCTGCCAATTCATACCAAATCAAACCAGACTGTTTTTTACATTTTCCCCACAATTTCAGAGTGCAGTAAAATGAATTTAGCACAACTGTTACTTAATGGGTGGCCAAATTTTATCTGAAAACCAAGACAAAGAGAATCTATAATAAATATTGTTGAATATATAAAAGATTTAATGCCAAATGTGGGGGATCATCAATTGCTTTGTATTAACACTATTGTACAATTCCCAAAAATTTAAAAAAATAGTTATAATATTTTTTTAACTTGATTTCTAAAGTACCCTCTGAAAGTCCCCCCACACCTTCCTCATATTTTTATATTTTGAGACAAATCTCATTTTAAATTTTGATCATTATTCTCTACTATTAAGAAACGCTCTCGAGTTGGAAATTACCAAGTTTACAGAAATATTTATATATTGGTATGAAAATCAATTTACATTCTCTATTAAGAATTAGAATAGAAAAGAAGAGTTAAGATAAAAGAGGTAGAATTAGAAGAATTCAAAAAAAAAGTATTGCCAACTATGATAACCAATCATAGTTGAAGTTAGGTCAAATTATTTCATTCATTTTTTTGCACTTCATAGTTAACTTCAAGTTAAGTCATAATCATAGTAAAGTCAAATTACTTCGTTCACTTTTTTTATTTCAAAAGACTTAAAAGCTGGGCCAAATTAAACTCTCTAAGGACTTTTAGGCAAGCATGTTTAGGAGCCCTATTCCCTTCTGTCACATCCAAAACTAATGTTTTTTTTAAATTGATTTTAATTTCATTTCTCTATAAGCAGTTTAAAGTACCAAATTTTGACAAATTGAAATAGCAAAATATCAGAACTGGTCAGAAGAGGGATGACAAAATTAAACTGCTCTGAAAATAGAAAAAAAATTTTAAAATTTTTTTTGCCTGTAGGCCCTTTTTAAAATTGCAGAACTTGGAAAAAAATTTACCTTATTTCACTAACCATTGATAATAGTTGACATAATTCAGCAAAATACTCCAACAAGTTTTCTCATTTTAAATGTATTCAATTAAAATTGAAGTTCGAAAGCATATCTAGTGGCAAAAATTCTAATGCTCAATATGCCAATTTCAAAGCAAGCAGAATTCAAGATAAACTAGTATTATGAGATTCACTAATATTATTAAAAGTACTTACCAGGGTCCACTTTTAATTCTGTTATAAATTGCCTCACTAAATTTAGGAGCACTGTAATATTGAAAAAGGGCTTCTGTCTTCACAAACATACAAAAGCAAATAGAACTATGTATTGGATCTTGGTAAACAGGCAGAGTCCACAAGTCAAATCCAGCACGATGTGCATGATATAAAATACGTTCAAAAATATGTATTGAAAGATGAAAAAAATCTTCTACGTTGAAGTTCATAGATGTGAGAAAAGCTTGAATGATATTCGAATCTGAACATTGAAAGCATAAATAAGCTAAACCTTTGACACGAATGCATTCATTTGAAAGAAAATTCATATGCTCTAACAATTTAGAAACAGTGCGAATAAATTTTACTTTATCTTCAGTTTCTTCAAGAATTTCTGCTATCATTCTATTTAAAAAAAGGTCATGTATATTGTATTTAAACTCAATCATATTTAAGAGAATTTTTTCAGAAGAACAAGACATAATTTTTTGACGATGCACAGGGTTTCTAAGGCTTGTTTCAAGTTTCTTAGACACATCTAAATGATAATCATAAAGCACAGAACGATTTATACAAATTTTTTTCCTGCAATCTTCCTCTGTGTAAATAGCAAGTTTCTCACTAACTCTTAAGTTTAATAATTGTGCAAGTTTAATCCTCTTTTTCGTTCTTTTGGATTTTGTAAATTCACAAAGGCTAAGATCTAGATATGAAAGAGATCTTTGAACAATAAAGCTGTATTTAACCATACTTTTTGCACGATATATATATTTAACCGGTGGCTTCTCATCCATAAGGGAATGAAATCTGTAACCAAGTTTTCTTTTCATATTTCTCCTTGGAGCGCCCGGAGGTAATAGTGATAGTATCATGTTAAATCAAAGGGAAAGTTAATATTGACCAGAAACAGTGAAATTATAGGCTACAAAGCTCCAAAATCCTAAAGCATATGAAACTTGTAACGCTGTAGAACATCTTTATTTATTGTTATATTCATGTGAACTATTTCCCCTTGGAATTTGCGAGTTTGAAACCACTGCAAATAGGATTTATATTACATCAATGTATTTAATTGAATAGGGCGGTGCATCCACAAACGCAACACAATGCAGGAGAAACTCTTCGGCCCTTCAAGACAAGCACTTGCCTTTCTCCTCTATTTCAGAACAAGTCTAACACAATGAGCGTTATAACTGAACGAGAATGGTGATCGATACGTTCAATTCTTGATTGCGGAATAAAGAATCTGAGGCCAGTTGCGGTTCACGGAATCGTTTTGAGTCTGAGTGCAGATTCAAAATTTAAATGGAAAAATTTCTTACAATGAAAAATGGTTTTTAAAAACAATTCACAGTTCAAAAGAAACATTATGAATAGGCATAGCTAGGGAATTGATTGAAAAAAAATTATGTCAGTAATTGTGAAATCAGTGTCTTTGTTTTAAAATTTCTTTTTCTTCCTTCTTTTATAAGCCGATGTAATAAAAAAATTAAAAATCCAATATCAGATAGAGAAGTTAAGTAAACAAGGCCTTCCACATCCTTTTATAGTTCACCTCCCTATTATTGGCGTTCGGGAATTTCACTTAAAAACCTGTTGTAAATAAGATAAGTCAGGGTTGCTATAATCATGTGTTGGCGAAAGAAGTTTTCTACGGGAAGTGTCATTGTTAGTTTACGACTTAGTGAATGCTTCCGTTTATTGTTGCTTTCCCAATTTCTTATATTTGCATCTATCTAAATGTCATTGCTATAATGCCTGGGAATCGTATCGTTTTCAAAGAAACGAAAATAGTTTAAAAAGCTGGGAGATATTTTGAAAATGGACGTTCTCAAAATCAATTAAGTATTCCAGTTTCTAAACCGATTAAAAACTGCGGCAGCCACTGGTGTTAAATATTTGACTCTAATAATTTCAGATTACATTATGTATTTTGTAATCAACTGTCTATTTTAATTATCTATGTTTTTGCAAGTTGTGTTTTCAAAACTGGCAACGTTGTTGTTGTTGTCATGGAGTGAGTGAATGTGTTTTGCTTTCGTTTTTTGAGTTTGGTTCAATGATTACAGTTTTTCATATAATAAAAACGGCATTTATTGTCGGTAAAAAGAGTTTTTTATTTAGAGTATGAGTACGAAGGTCATTTAAGCTATTAGAGTAAAAAGTTAGAGATGAATTTCTGAACATTTGGCGTCCGCGACAGGATTCTTTTCTGTAAGTACGATACTTTTGCTTATTCCAAATGGATGATCTTAAGTCCAAACGATCTCAGTTCAGGAGATTGTTTACAAGAGCAAAATGATTTCGAGAAAAGTGCGAAAGATTTATCACTAGATGAAAAAATTTCTAAACTTAAGTTAGTTAAAGAGAAAGCAAAACCAATGTTGAAGTTAGAAGAGGCTTATCAAGAAGAACTTTTTAGAACTGATTATAATGAAACGGTAATAAATAGTGAGTTTGATGAATCAGAAAGCTATATTGACAAATGGAGAATGGAAGAATCTAAGTTAATTTGTCTTTTAGCCGAAAAAGATAATAATTCTGTTATAAATGATAGTTTTGCTCAAAATGCTGTTCTTCGATATCCTAAGCTTAAACTCTCGACTTTTGATGGAAATATCAAAAATTGGTTAGGATTTTGGGGGCAATTAAAAAAGATTGATTCCGATCCGAACTTGGGTGATCATGACAAATTTGCTTATCTGTTACAATCTATGGAACAAGGATCGTCCGCTGAAGAATTAATAAAAAGTTTTCCTCCCGGTGGTGAAAGCTATAGTAAAGCTTTACAGCAGCTGGAATCCCGTTTTGGTAAAGAAGACCTTCTTATAGAGGTCTATGTTAGAGATCTCCTCTCCTTAGTGCTATTAAAAAATTCGTCGCAGAAGTTTTCCCTAAGAAAACTTTATGATGATTTGGAATCAAAGCTTAGAGCTTTAAAGTGTTGGGTGTTGCACGCGATAAATATGCTGCAATGCTATATCCTTTAATCGAATTTTCATTGCCGGATGATACTCTAAGAGCATGGCAAAGATTCCGAGCTATTAATCGCAGCAACGGAGAAATCGAAAGTAGTCAACAAGATGCTAAAAAAGAGTCAACCCATCGCATGGATTTAGATGGTTTACTTTCGTTTTTACTCGATGAGATTGAAGGAGAAGAGCGAGTAAGTATAGCTAATAAATGTTTTACTAAGTATGAAATTCCTATGCATGGGAATACTAAGAATTTTGGTTTTAAAAACCGTAGAGATTTTTCTCAAACATCTTCCGCTTCAACACTTATAGCAACATCGGATCTACATTCAAATGCATGTATTTTTTGTGCCGGAGTTCATGAATCTGGTGATTGCTTTAAAGCTAGAAAGATGCCATTCGATGAAAGGCAAAAGGCGGTTATGAATAGCAGAAGTTGTTTTTTGTGTTTAGATAGAATGCACGTAATAGATAAATGCAGGAAGAAAACATCATGTGTAATTTGTGGGAAGAAACATCACATACTTTTATGCAGAAATGTCCCAGCTGCATCAAAATATTCAGATAGTGTTAAAATTAGAGAAGATGAAAGTAAAGATATAGTACCTCAACGAGATGAAACTCTCGCCAATTTGGCGAGAGCGCCAGATGTGCTACTACAAACTCTCATGGTTACTTTAAGAGGTCGAGATAAAAAACGCCAAGCTCGTGCATTAATAGATTCTGCTTCACAAAGATCATATATCTTAAAAAGTACTGTAAATGAGATGCAATTTGAGAGTAAGAGTAACGAAAAATTGAGCCATTCATTATTTGGCGGAACATGTACTGATAATATAAACCATGATGTTTTTACGGTGTTTTTATCCAAAGCCGATGGAACATATCATTGTAATTTAAAGGCTCTTGGTCAAGATGTCATTTGTAATAGTATACCACCAGTTGGTAAAGGTGCGTGGCTTAAGGAGCTCAGAGAGCACAAAATTTCTTACTGTGATAAAAATGAAGGACCAATAGAAATTCTTATCGGCGCTGACGTTGCAGGCAAACTAATGACTGGAGGGTTTAAACTGCTTGCATCGGATCCTGCTGCCATAGAGACGAAACTTGGATGGACAGTTTTTGGTAAAAATGGTATGAAGGAGATCTCAGATAATACAACTCTGCTCGTCACATCCATGTTGAATAAAGATATGTTGATTTCCGATCTATGGTCTTTAGATTCACAAGGAATTCTAGATCCCTCAGAGAAGAAAAATAAAATCGAATTTCAAGAAGAGGCAAGAGATTACTTTTTGACAACTGTTAAAGTGGACGAAAAAGGACGTTTTCAAGTCAGTTTGCCGTGGCTTGATAATCATTTGCCACTGGAGGATAACTATGACTTGGCAGTTAAAAGATTAACTTCTACTGTAAGAAGACTGAGAGCTGATAAACTTTATGATGATTATGGAGAAGTTTTCAGTTGTTGGGAAAAGGAAGGTATCATAGAAGAAATACCAAAAAGTGAAATAAATTTCTCATGTCATTATCTACCACATAGACATGTGGTTAAAGAAAATAGCACCACACGAATCAGGCCGGTATTTGATGCATCGGCTAAACATAAAGGGTCACCTAGTCTTAATGATTGTCTAGAGAAAGGACTGAACCTTATAGAGTTGATTCCTTTAATTCTTCATAGATTTCGAAGGAATCAAATAGGAATTTCAGCCGATGTAAGAAAAGCATTTCTGCACATAAGTCTCCACTATAAGGATAAAGACTATCTAAGATTTTTATGGTATGGTAGTGATGGAGAACTGAAGCATTACAGACATTGCTTCAGAGCAGTATTTGGGGTTACTAGTAGACCCTTCTTGCTTGTTTCTGTGATTCATTACCTTCTAGAATCGACTTTGAAAAAAGTAAATGGAATACCAAAGTACGAAGTTGACATCATTGAGCAATTAAAGAAGAGCTTTTATGTAGACAACTGTTTAACAAGCGTAAAAAGTGAATTAGAATTGCAACTGTTCATTCAAGTTGCTTCAGATACTTTAGCTACAAGAAAGCTAGAAAAACGTGGTTGGGAGTACAGTGATCCCACAGATAATTCATCAAGTACAACAAATGTTTTAGGAATAATTTGGGAACGATGTAAAGATTGCCTTTGCTTAAATGTTTCTCATATCACTTTTGATCTGCCAAGAATACTTTCCAAAAGAGAGATTCTAGCCACTGTACACAAAATATTTGATCCATTAGGAATAGCATGCCCTGTAACTCTTATCCTGAAACTTTTACTTCAGCACCTATGGAAGGAAAAGTTATCTTGGGATCAAGAAGTTGACTCAAATTTCAAGTTACAGTTTTGTAAATGGTTGGATGGTTTGAAATGTCTGGAAAAATTAGTGATACCAAGATGGTTACACTGTGATCTTGAGGCTGAAAATGTCTCACTTCATTTCTTTTGTGATGCTAGTAAATTTGCATATTCCGCTGTAGCTTTTATCCGAGTGCAAACAAAAGATAATGTTCAAATCCATTTGCTGCAAGCTAAATCGAGAGTTTCTCCCAGTGGGAGGAAAGAAACAACAATCAATCGGTTGGAACTTCTTGGAGCTACAATATGTGCACGTTTAGCATCCAGCATAGTGGATGAATTTGAAGCTGATGAAATTCATTTTTGGACAGATTCGTCTACTGTACTGGCTTGGATACAAAGAAATAAAGTATGGGATGTATTTTTTCACAACAGAATTAAAGAAATAAAGAAGTTGACACGTATTGAATCTTGGAGGCACGTACCAGGAGCTTTGAACCCGGCAGATTTGCCCAGTAGAGGATGCTCTGCTTCTTATCTAATTGCGTATAAGTGGTGGGAAGGCCCAGAATGGCTATTTTTATCACCGGAAGAATGGCCGAAAGAAGATTTTAGTGCCGATGAAGAAGCAATGGCTCTGGAGAGGAAGAAAAAGATAATATCGTCCTTAATGAATCTTAATGCCAGTTTAGTTTCTACTAGATTTTCATGTTATCGCAAGACAATCAGACTTGTAGCATGGATACGTCGCTTTATTTACAACTGCAAACACCAAATTAAGAAAATGGATGAGCTTACTGTACCAGAGATAAATGAAGCTGAAATGCTCTTGGTTCATTTGATACAATCGGAGTCACTTCATGGAATAGAAGATAAACGGATCATAAGTCTTAATCCGTTCATTGAGCATGGAATTATAAGAACCAAATCTGCAATATTTCAAAGAGATGATACGTCTGAGTTCAGAACACCAATTATTTTGCCAAGTGATCATCATCTGGTAAAACGTCTAATAATGGAAGAACATAAGTTAAAAGGGCATGTCTTAGTTTCTCATGTCCTAAATTCTTTAAGAGAAAGATTTTGGATATTATCCGGAAGAAGAGTTGTTTCCTCCGTTTTTAAAACTTGCATTACTTGCAAACGTTATTCAAATAAGAATATCAACCCACCAGCACCACCGCTTCCAAGAGATCGAGTACAGAATGCCTCAGTTTTTCAGATAATAGGCATAGATTATGCTGGACCTATATTTTTAAGAGATTGCAAAAAAGCATGGATTTGCCTATTTACTTGTGCGGTGTATCACTGCGTTCATTTGGAACTGGTTACATCCTTAACCACAGATACCTTTCTCCAAGCATTTAATCGTTTTGTTTCTAGACGAGGGAAACCATCAATTGTTTATAGCGATAATGGAACCAATTTTGTTGGGGCGTGTAATGTGCTTACTTCCATTGATTTCGATGAAATTTCAAAGAAAGGTGCCAACGAGAGTATTACATGGAAGTTCATCCCCCCCCCCGGGTGCCCCGTGGTGGGGTGGTTGGTGGGAAAGGCTCATAGGAATGATGAAGAGAATATTACGGAAAATTCTGGGACGAGCCTGTCTCAGTTATGAGGAGATGAGCACAGTTTTGTGTCATTGTGAAGCTATACTGAATGATAGACCTTTAACAGTTGTATCTGCGGATTCAAGTCTTACTCCCTTAACTCCTGGAAATTTTTTAAGGGAAATTTCAAATACATCAGAACCAGCCCTGAAGTATGACTTCGATTCTAACTTCTATAAACGTCGATTACTTCATATTCAGAACATCTCTCAGGCTTTCAAGAAAAGATTTCGCCAAGAATATCTGGGAACTCTGAAAACTGCGAAGAAAAAATTTTCTGGAAATTATAAATTAAAAGAAGGGGACATTGTTTTGATTGGAAGAGAAGACAAAAAAAGATTAAATTGGCCTCTTGGTAAAATCATACAGTTATTTCCAGGAAAAGATGGTGAAGGTCGACGAGTCAGACTTAAAGTGCAAAATAGAGAGGTCATAAGAGCAATACAGAAATTTTTTCCTTTGGAGTTACGGTCCACAGAAGAAAATCCGCCTGAATTCAATCAAGGTACTCAGTGCCAGGATATTGCTGCACAGCCGATTGATGATGCACCTGCTATACCAGAAGGAAAGAACCAAAGTGTCATCAAATTTCCCACAACTACGAAATCAGGAAGGACAATTAGAATTCCTCATAGATTAGACTTGTGAGAACTTTTCCTGCTTTTTGATTATTGTTAAATATTTGACTCTAATAATTTCAGATTACATTATGTATTTTGTAATTAACTGTCTATTTTTATTATCTATGTTTTTGCAAGTTGTGTTTTCAAAACTGGCAACGTTGTTGTTGTTGTCATGGAGTGAGTGAATGTGTTTTGCCTTCGTTTTTTGAGTTTGGTTCAATGATTACAGTTTTTCATATAATAAAAACGGCATTTATTGTTGGTAAAAAGAGTTTTCTATTTAGAGTATGAGTACGAAGGGCATTTAAGCTATTAGAATAAAAAGTTAGAGATGAATTTCTGAACAACTGGTGTTTTGACTCGAACTATCAATCGTATCAAGTGGGAAATAAAGAATACTAGCAAGGTAAAGTCGCCCTCGAAACGAAGACGCATCGAAAAACTAATTTGTTCTTCAACCAGTTTGGATGATTTTAACATGTGTGTTATTAGACAAACTGTCAGTGAATTTTATGCCAGAAATGAAGTGCCTTCTTTACGAACTCTTTAAGGAAGCGAACTTAAGGAAAAGATCAATTTTCCCTGGAAGGTGGAAACACTTAGACGTGTACTACAGAAAATTGGCTTGAAATGGAAGTGATCTGTAGATAAAAAGAAAATTGCAATGGAAAGGCCTGACATCGTACAGTGGAGATACAGGCATTTAAGAGATATTTGAAAATACAGGGATAGCAAACGAGTTATTATCTATTTAGATGAAACTTGAATAGACAGCAACTTGTCATTTGGGAAGTGTTGGCAGCTCGACAAGATTGGAGCTGTCACTAAACATACTGCTGGGAAGGGCTTGATCGTTGTTAATGTAGGAAACCAGAATGGTTTTATTGAAGGAAGAAGCTTAGCCTTTCTGTCTGGAATAGCCAAGGGAAATTATCATGATCAGATGAGCTACGATAGCTTTTCCAAGTGGTAGCATGAAAAATTCCTCCAAATAGTGGGATTTGCATGAACAACGCTTCTTATCACACATAAGTGTTAAATCCTGTACCTTCAAAGTACTCCACAGAAGAAAGTTATCGGAATGGTTAGAAGAACATAATATTCAATTTGATGTTAATATGAGGAAACCCGACTTATGTGATTTATTCGTTTCCCACGCCCCTCCATCCCAGAGGTTTTGTGTGGATGAAATTTTAAAAGCAAATGGTCATGATGTCTTAAGAATTCCGCCATACCATTGCGATTGAAATGCCATTGAAATGGCATGGGCATCCACAAAATATATGTGCGTAATAGAAATGCTCATGGCGAGTAGAATATAGCATCGCTAAGAGATCTGATTGTAAATGGTCTTCAAAACATAAAGAAAAATGAATTGAAGAGTTTTTTTGATCATTTCAAAAAGATTGAAAAGAAATATTGGGAAATTTATAATCTAGTTAAACTATCAACAAGATTAATTTCGTTGTAGGTGATGACTCGGACGATTCTGAAGCAGCTGTTTCAGCTGAAATTGATTTCGATTTTGACAGCGAGTTCACCTTAAGCGATACTGAAGCAATATTTTAGATGCGCCTTCTTTTAGAGCTTCAGTAATCTTGCCGACAAAGAATCTGACTAGTCATTAATTCCATAAATTCTTCAGAGATTTCTATTTTACACTCATACCCATAAATTAAGGATATTCCAGAGTTCAGCTGAAATCTAACTCTAAAATGCATATATCAACCGTAAAATTTCAAAAATCAGATGAAAATTACAGGAAGCCACCATATAACACCGTTAGTACGTCACAATGACGAGAGTGTAAGAGAGTGATATATGAGGAATACAAACAAAGAAAAATTGTTTGAAAATAATTCGTAGTAAAATTATAAGTCTTTCAGTGCAAAAACCGTATAGTTATGACACAAAGGATATCATTCTTGAATAACATGTACGATTGTTTCGGGCTATTATCGGTGCAGAATTAATGTTTATTGATGACAACGTCCGTCCTCACTGTGCAAACTTCTTTAACAAATGTCTTCGACCAAAGGATATTCCCCGTATGGACAGCCAGCATTCTCACCGGACTTGAATCCAGTAGAGCCTGTGTGGGACATGCTTGGCCGACGAGTTGCAGCTCATCAACCACCTTCTACAAGCCTACCGGAATTTTGAAGAACATTTCTTGATGAATGGTGTCATATTCCCCAAGATCAGATCGATAATTTGATACTCAGAATGCCTAGGTATTCTATGAACAGTATTGCATCGTCTGGGAGACATGCTGTGTATTAACCATTACACCATGTAATATTAATTTTTGCAATTTCATCCAGGGAACGAAAAAAAAATCTCAATTTTTTTTAATGATATCAAGCACATAGCATCTTTTTCACCCTTTACCTTTTGTTTAGTAAATAGGTTTTACAAATAAGTCACATTTATTTTGCTTCTAACTCTTTCTTTTCCTAATATCAATATCTTTAATTTATGGATGTGAGTGTATGTTCAATTCATAACTCATGCATTAATGTTAGTTTTTGGTATTAGTATAATGTTACATGTTTTCAATACTTTTTCCAATAAAATTGAACATTCATCGGCTTTCTGGAGCTTTTTTCCTCTGCATGATTTATATCCTGATTTTTCAGAAATACTATATATATATATATATAATATTTGTTAAAATTAAGGCAAAAAACAGCTCTGAAAAGGAATCGATTTGCTCTGAAAGCCACTGTGTAGTAACATGAAATTTCACTTAGCTGATATGAAACTTTTTTAATAATAGTGAAATTAATTATATAAGGAAATAATTTTTTTCTCTAACTTTTGATCTGAAAATCTGAATGTGTGAATTTTAGTACATTTGCAGATTTATAACAATTCTAAATTAATTTCTATTCCCAGAAATTGTATATTGAATTGCAAAAGATATAGATCTCACCAACTGTTTGTAAAGCGTTCCTCAAACATTTGAGTGAATTTAGCACTTTTTAAATTATTATGTTAAGATAATTAAGGAATCAGAGATTGGATATATTTAAATAATAAAAATAATTCAGAAATGAATAAGTTTCAATTTATTCATCGAAAAATCAATATATATTCTAACTATAGGCTATATTTTGACATAATTTTAAAAGAATAAAGAGAAAAATAGAATTACCAATTAATCTGATTTAATTTGCTAAATATCTCTGTAAATGAAATGTTAAAAAAATTTAAGAAAACCGGAAATATCCGAGTAATTTTTACAATCTCAAGGTTATAGTACTGAAATTTTTTAATGACATGACAATAAATAATGAGTAAACATTTCCCAAATATTATACGATCTTCTTTCTTAACTTCAGGATTAACATTTCATCGTATTTGAAATTTGGATTGAATCAGTGCAGCTTATTATTTGTATTATTATCTAGCCGTCGTTTAGTAATCGAAAATTTATCAAATTTTTCTTATTTTGATGTATTATTTTAAGCCTATATCAATACAAAATTTATATAGTTTAAAGATAATAGAAACGACATTTATGTCTTTAACATTATTTTTGCACTGGCACTCAATAAAACTGTCTAAATTCATTCAAACATTAGAGAAGCAACAGCCTTTTACTTTCAAATAAATCAGTTCAATAAATTTGCAACGCACATATTTCGTAAAAAAAAGAAAAATGAATTACTTTTCGGAAGAAAGTACTTGAGTATTTTACAGACTATTTTCTTTTAATAATGTACTCGCATTTATCCAAATGTCATCGATATGCAGAATAAAATATTGAGTGCGAATTCCCTTCAAATATTGCCGATTTGAAAATAAATAAAAGGGAGTGATGTCCCCTCTACACCCCACCCCTCCTCTCTATGTCCCTGGGGATCTGTATAAAGTCTGAAACTGTAATGCAAATACCAACTTCCTGGATTTATAATAGTAATGGCGAAATAATTTAATCATATGATAATTAATTAAATTTAATTAAATCACATGATAAATGACTGATTCAGCCATATAACTGCAATATTGTTTCATTAGCCACAATTTTTAATTTCTTAAATATTGTATCCAAAAAGCTAAAAAAAAAAAAAATCGCTGATTGCTAAAGACAAAATACCCCGATTATACGCCAACTATGTAAACCTTGATTAGCCGTTTCGTTTTCTTGCCCTCCTCACTTCCCAGGTATCACATCGTATAGCATAATATTGTATAATATTGTGTGATATTATATGATATTAAACAATATTACACAATGTTAAACAATATTGCGAATATTGATCAATATTGTACAATAGTTGTGTGCTACTAGGGTTCCTGCTAATTCGATGTTTTCGCCTCTACCGCCGAGCACCAACAATGGGGAGGTGGACTATACCTTATTTTGGTGTTGTTACATACAAATACATGAATGAATTAAAATCTTCATGCCTACATATTCTAAATTATTTACAGTTCTGGATCCTAGGTTGCAGAAAAATATAGGGATGCTAACATTCACACTAATATCTAAGTCAAGCAATTACTATTTGTTTATTGAACAATAATTGTTGGTCAATTAACCAACTTGAAAGAGAAAAATAATACCAATTGGAAAAACACTTTTTTCAAATTTAATACATTAACGTGATGAGCAATACTTTTGATTAAGATTTATATTTCATCAAGACTCCCCTCCCATCATTTCTTAATAGAATAAAATAATGTGAAAAGATGTTTCCGTTATGTATTAACTCGAATTCGATAGCATAATATTTAGATTTCAGAACTTTTTTATTATTTCTATTAAGGTTCATGAATAATTAATATTGCATTTTTGGATAATTTATCGCTTTTCTCTTGAATTCATTTTTCAATGATTAAAGGAATTCATACCTATTTGAAATTAGACATTTACTGCAGAATATTTTTGATACAAAATCCATTTGAAAATATTGATTTTAATTTTAACTCCAGTGCATGAATACGAATGGCTGAAAGTGACAGACAAATTCCTGTGAACATGGGAAAACAGAGAAGTTTAAGCATAATGCAAACGATACCTGAGCTGGTGTAATGCAACGAGTAGCAAAAACATTTTAGTATTGAACTTAAGTTGTGTAACAACTCAACTCTACCTTGTGTATTGACTGATGTTCGAAAGACGATATATTTATATTTATAATCTTTACTTCCATTATCTCTGATAGTTTTATTTAAATGTTTTAAATTTAAATTAAATGTAAATATTAAATTTTTATGTCTCTTTAAACATTACACACTGGTACCACTTTTCTAAACTTCCACACCGCACCAGAGGGTGGATGTTTAGCTTTGACGGAATTAACGTGCACCATACGCGCTTACACTGCGGTTCTTCGATGGAATCGTGTTTCGAACATGAAACTCTCTGGTTCTGAAGCCTAGACTTAACAACCCCGACTCCCTTTCATTACAGGTTTGCTAGATAAACACTTTTCGACAATTGTTCTTTGTTAAGGGGTGGTATACATGCTGATGAGCAGTTAGTATGCCAGCTATTTCGACGATAATGTATGTTTGTCTATTATTAATCATAAGCATTTGCTTTCTTCTTTCTTCTCACCCCCTTTTTGTGACTAAATAAGTCCTTCGTGACAATGCACGAACGATCAGACGGTTTTCGAATTCCGAAAATGAACAGTAATTCGGTTCAAGAGCTGTGCGTTATCTAACAGTTGCTAAATCATACAAATACACCACCTGTTTTGAAAGTAAGAAAAATGTTGACGAAATGAAAAGCGACGTTTTGTTGATCATTTTGAAGTGCTGGTAAATAATTTCATTTTTACTTCCTCGAATGTTAAACAAGAATTCAGAAAGGAAAACAAAATCAATATAAAGAAAATGTGCCAAAAAATACATTTCATATGTTATTAAAAGAATCTTCTTTAGGTGGCCTAGAAAATACAATTAGTTACATCAAATAAATGTCCATTACAAATTAAATTAGTTTTCCATTTGTATGTATACGGTTTTGAAATTGATTGCGTCTGTTTTATCATCTAAATCATTATTTTTTTATTAGCTACGTTTTTCTGTAAAATTTTAATTGTAACAAATTTCGGTGGTCAAATTCTTTTGTTTTTATTATATTGTTGAATTTAGTTTCATACAGCCTCATCTAAATCCATTCCTACCAAACAACTTTTCATTATTTAAATAATTAACTTTAATTAAGTTTAAAAAATATGGAATCCAATTTTTAATTTAAAAAGGAATTAATTTTTTTTATAATAACTTATATTTAAATTAACCAGGATCACAGTTATTTAGTAGTTTTAGCTCCATAATATATAATTTTTGTTAGTTATTTATATTTCAGTGAGTATTCTTTTTTTAATCAGGCCTTATTTTGGAATTATTTAATATTCTTCCTTTTTTTAAAAGATTTGCCTCCTCTAAGAGAAATCCACTAAATTTTTTAATTTGCTAATGTTAAGAATGAATTTAATTATTTCTTTTAAATATATTTGAATAATCACAATAAAAACATTTAAAAAGAAATCTGTGGTTTATTTTAACCATTGAAAATAATTTTATTTAATTGATTTAATTTTGTTCAATATTAGCCAGAAAGAACAGAATGGTTTTAATTTGTTTTTTCTTTCTTCCTCATATATATATTTTTCTTATATATAGATAATGAAACTTTTTATGAAATAAGACAAAAGGATTTGTACTTCTTAGTTTTCACAGGTATTTTTCTTTCTTTCTTTTTTAATATTTTTCTGATCTATTGTTATTATCTAATTATTTTTTAAACTTATCCTGTAAAAATATGATATTTCTGATGTATTTCAAATGAATTACATTCATTATTCAAACCTTTAATATAAAAGTTTTTAGATTTTTTATGGCATTTAAATTTCTGTATAAAATAATATTAGATGCATTTTTATAAAAATTTTAATCAGTTAATAAAATAAAATTTATAAAATAATTATTCATTAAAATAAAAAAAAAACATCTATAATAATCATTTTATATTATAATGTCACAAAGTAGGAAAAATATATTGATGCTATTAAAGAAAAGGAATTTTTTTAACTAATTAAAAATTATTATATAATTATGAATTTCTTTCTAGTTACTCATTAAAAAGGCACATTATGCTGTGTAATTAATTTTCTTTTATCACATGATGAATCATATCATATCACTTGATGGTTCTGCTTAAGAATTGATAGCTAGATAAAAGATATATTGATTGTATTGAGTGACTATTCATTTAGAAATCATTTGAGTTTTCTTAGGGGGGGGGAGATTTTAATAAATTAGTTGTATTAAAAATATGAGTATTCTTTTATATTTAAAAGAATACTTTAGATGATTAAATGATACTTTAGAAAATGAAGTCAAAAATCCATATTGGTGTAACTTGTTATGAATTAAGAGAGAAATTCAATGAAACAATGAAAGCAATTTAGAAAATTTACAGAGGTATTATCAGATTAGTAAGGGGTGGGAGGGAATATGTCATGTTTGCTATTCTGGGGAGGCTTCATGTAGGTAAAAAAGTTTTTGTGTGGTTTTTGTTTTAATATCACAGATAACATGAGAAAAACCACTACACATATTATGCTTCAGGAAGTATTTCTGTTTGATATGTCATTGTTGCGATGGGATTAAATGCAATTTTTATAGAAATATTTAAATATTATTTCTGAACATTTAATCTTAAAAATATTACTATGCTTTATAAGCATACTTTTATCCATTGCCCAACTTAGCCTGCTTGGGGCAAAAGCTTCTTTGGTTATCTCCCTCTGCTTCACTAGTTAGGTAATGAAGAGCTGTGTGTAAAATTTATCTATGGTATTTTTCGTAAAGTAATTCAAAATGCTATTTAAACTTGAAGCTAAAAATATTCTTAATTTTAGCTCGTAATACCACATCTAACCATTGAATTTAAAATGCAATCTGAAAAAATGCTGGGACAAAATTTATATAAGAATGCTATCTACAAGTATTTTAAACAACTTCCCTATAAGATAAATTCCTAAATCTCATAAATTAAATATTAGTGCATTTTATTTCTTAAATTTATTGCACACAAACAAAACAAACTTCATTATTTAAGAAAGGTAATTATTTTATCAGCCTCATTTTACTATGATAAATATTGTGATATTAAAGGTCAAATTAATAAAAATAAAGAATCGGATGAAAATATGTTATGCAAAATAATTCTTAAAATTAATCATTGCAATATGAAAGAAGAAATAAAAATTGCCCTGCAAAACATATTTTGAAAAAATTTATATAATTGTAAGGTATCTAACATTGAATGTCTTTTAATCAGATAACATTTTATTACTTATATCTAGTTATTTATTTATCAAGATGAATTTGTATAGATGTGAATGTATTCTCGGAGAAAGATTCAATTTCTGGAAATCTATAAAAGCTTTAACAATTCTTTGATACTGTCATGAAGCTGATGACAATTTTCTTTTTCTGTTATAGATCTTCAAACTCCAAGCTGGGAGCTCTAAATTTCTTTAACATACATGAATTTGTTATGGCATTTCGGGTAATTTATGAGTTAAGTTCCATAGAAATAGGTAATGAAGCTAGTTTTAGAGAGCTATGATTAATTCAATATATTTCAATGTCGTATTTTTTAAATAATATTTTTTGGGGAGGAGACTTTGTAGAAAGTAGAGTTATATACTGAACATCATAGAAGGTGCAATATGTTTAACAAATCTTTTTTATTTCACCAATAATCTTATGATAAATTTGCTAGTTGATGTAATTTGAAAACATGGAATCTATCTTTCATTTCAATATTATAAATATGCCGATTATTTACCTCTACTTGCTCTCAATTCCTTCTGTCCAAGCTGAGTGTTTGAATTGCTTTTTTTTTTTTTTTTGAAAACATCAAAGAAATATATCCTTGGTCTCTATCTGCAAATCATTTCTTCTGTTGCTATCCATTTTTGCCTATTAGCCGTTATTGTTGCAGTTTTTACAAATCAATTGTTGTCGTAGTATAGATATAAAAGCACTGTTTCTTCTGAAAAAAAAATCAAAAGTATAAAAACTTGTTAAAGCTATAATGTCATTAGAGCAAAATGTGCTTTTATTTGTGATGTAAGTTGATCATGTAAAGAATAGACTTTAGGATAACATAATTATGCAAGAAAACAAATGTAGCAAAGATTTATTTTAGCTTTTTACTTCTCTCAAGAATGTACTTCAAATTACACTTATCAGAATTTTTTTTAAAAATTCTGTATTTCTTAAAACTTTAATAAATAGGATAATAAGCTTTCAGAATCTTAAATAATTGTGAAGAACATCTCATTTCAGTTAATAGTTATTCAAAGTTTTTTCTTGAATTCATTTAGCTGAAGCATTAAAGACCACTTTAACTTTGTTATATGTGTATTTAATTTGTAGAGATCATGATGAAGCTTTGTTTTCTGTGTAAAGCTAATGGTAAGGCAACATTAAACATTCTTTTTTTTCTTTCATTATTATTATTATTATTGTAGTTGTGTTTTAGCAAATTTAACTATTTTCTAATTATTTCAAAATTGGCAGAGTAAATTGCTAGAATTATTCCCCATTGTGTAATGAATATTTATTATTTTACTTTGTATACCAGCTTTTGAATTTTTGTTGACTTTCTAGGAACTAATTGCATATTTTATTTGTTTGCTGATGAGCACCAGAATATTTGACTTTTACTAAACTATTGTATTACTCTTCTATTTTAGATAGAATTCCATAAATCAGTTATAGATGTATTTTTTGTCTATTATTCCTGCTTTAGGATTATGAAAATACTGCAACATGTAATGTCATTCCGAATAGTGTGTTTTTACAAGATTTAATCTGTCTCCTTGTTAGCGTTGTGTGTCTTTTTCAATCATTTTGATTTGTTTAAGGATTTTCAGTGGCTTTAAGTGTATATTCACAAATTATTTTATATTTTTTAGATTTGCATTCTGACTAACTACATGATGGTGATATTCCAAAATGTGTCCTGCTTGTGATAATGACTGTGCAAAAACACTTCATCATGCCAACAATTATAAAAAGGCAAGGTCACTGATCTAAGCTGCAATATACCATATGTTTCATACGAAATTAGGTTCCACTACTTAAAAAATATTTTTTTTGGTGTATATGTTTAAAAATTGTGAGTTCCGCAATTTTTTTTGGTCATTATTTTACATGTGTGAATATTTTTATAAGTGTACACAAAAGAGGTCTTATGTTTATTCGTACAAAAGCATATCCCCAGCGTATACTCTGTTTCTTTTCTTCTTCTTTTTTAATTCACACGAATAGATACTTTATGCAGATGATATTTGTAAAAATAATTTAGTGGAAAATTTCATTTATAAATTGAAGTTGAGATATTGTTCCATAGTTAACTCATGAGTTAGAGTGTTTTTAAATACTACTTAAATACTTATTTTTTTACTTATACAAAGAAGCTGTACACTTCGAATCATTTTTAAGCCAGACTATTTTCTTAACATATATATGTATATATAAAAGAAAAGGTCGACATGTATAGATAAAAGTTCAGTAAAACATTTTCTCTGCACTAGTATTTAAAAATCTGTTAAAGAAAAGCCATTTGCATGCGATTTGTTTTGTAATACTTTTAAAAGATTTATTTATCGAATCATTCGAAAAAGAAACCATTTGTGTATGAAGCGTTTCCTTGACTATAAAAAACATATTTATATAAGCATACGAGAAAAATCATTTGCATGTTATTTGTGTAACTAAGCAACCTCTCAGATGTAGAATTTGATTAAAAGATATTTATTGATGCAAGCAATTAAAAAAAAAAACGTTAAGCCTCTCTATAGAGCACGATAAAGCAGTTTCCATCATTGGAAAATTTAAAGATTCAAATATCTGCAAAAAAGAAAAGCAAAGTGTGTAAAGAATCATTTCCTCAAGAGAGCCATCTAAAGAAACGTTTATGTGCCGATGAAAAAACAAAATTTTTTTCTGATTTTTATCGTGAAAGATTCTCCTCAACAGAATGTTTGGAAAGTCATTTACACTTCCATCTGCAAGTAAAATTATATGCTTGTGAAGTGTGTAACAAGCAATTTATTGAAAGACCTGGTTTGAGACTACGTTTAAGGAAGCAAATAGAAGAGAAAACTTTTACTTGTGATGTGTGTACTAAAGCCTTTTCTAGAAAGCACAATTTAAAAGAACTTTTACGGACGCACAAGAAAGAGAAATCATACGGTTGTGACTTTTACAGGATTTTCTTTTCTTGGACGTTAAATCACTCATTGGCAGATACATACGAAAAAGAAATCATACACGTGCAAGTAGTACAATAAAACTATTCCGTAGCTCTCTGTTCTACAATCTAATTTCCTCACACATACGGGCGAGAACCCGTTTGCATGTGACATTTGTAAAATAGCATTTTCTCAACGATCGCATTAAAAAATGCGTTCACGCAGTAATACGCAAGAGAAACTACATGCATGCAAGCTGTGCAGTAAATCTTTTTCGCATGAAGGCCCTTTAAGATCGCATTATCTGACACATACGGGTGAGAAACCATTTACATGTGACGTTTGTAATAAGGCATTTTCTCAACGTTCTAGTTTAAATACACATTTTCGCAGTATTCATGCGCAAGGAAAAGCATTTG
>JAOUZG010013067.1:0-19792 GCA_026289955.1 Argiope argentata
ATAATTAAATTATACGTAAATGAGACCCTCACACAAGAAAGATTTTTAGAGATTATTCTCGAGAGCTTTCAATCTCTTCTTGAATAACTTCCTTTATTTTGATATTTTGTTCTATTTCGCAACACTTCATAATACAATGTTTTAATACACCGAATATTTTACTAACTTACTATTTTTATCAACGGGGTAACAATAAACAACCTTGCATCTTTTTTTTAACAGTTCAAGTTTCTCATCAGAATGGAGCTAGTTTTCAAAGCTAGGGATTTGCTTAATTTTTTGGAATATTTAGTAGATAAAGAGTAACGAAATGTTAAAAAGTCGAAAACCCACTTGAAGGCTTAGGATTTTTTCTTCTTTTTATTTGTCAAATGTAGAGCAAATTAGCATGAAACGCCACAAGTTTCTGTAAAACTTTTGCAAAATAATTACAAATAAAGGGAAATAATCTCTCTCTCTCTCTCTCTCTCTATATATATATATATATATATATATATATATATATATATATAAATCAATGTCCAGAGATAATATGTATATATCAACGCACAGCCAATACCGCTGAAGCCCCAAACTTGAAATTTGGCAGGCATGTCCACATGGTTATGAAAGTGTCCACTAAGAAAGGATTTTTTGAAATATCAATTAGTTCGGAAGAAATTAATTAAAACCCCTTAATTTCTGTGAAATTAAAACCTGTAATGTTACTTTCCGATTGAAACACAACCTTCCGGAACAGCGATCGCTCATGCTTACCGTTTCGTCCTGTGAAACCGTGTTTTTAAAATTGCTATTGTTACGCCTCCGTTCAACTAATACTCAATATCGCAGTGGAATCGGATGGACCTTTTATCGTAGACCACGGAGGTATAATTTATTTTGCGAAATATGGACGCAAAAATTAAATATCGATTTTTTAAAAAGAAAGTCCATTTTGACGGGTCTATTTCTCGAATGGACTTGTAAAATAGACGCTTGGCTTTAAAAATACAGAAAATACGTTTCCTGAAATACTATGTAGTATGCTGCAATACAATTTAAAAAATCGAATTTCTAAAACTGAATTTTTGGCGACTTTTTTAACGAAGAGGCGAATTTTTGCTTTAATATTTAACTAAGCCGAAACTTTTCAAGATAACTTAATTTTTTTAAACATAAAATTGGATAAATTTTTCAAAATCGTGTGAAAGATTGTAAAAATCTGATAATTTTATTTCATTTTTTGTCATTTATCGACTTTTCCACTTTAACATTACAAATCTAATCCATTGATAAATAAAAATGAGACTAACCTTTTTTATATATACTTTGGCATTGTTTTGGCATACCCTGATCAATTTCGAAAAACGATCCAGTAAAAACTATGCGTCTTATAAATTCATTCCAGGTTTTCCACATCACATACTTCACTTGAAAGTTGGGACACCAGTATTGCTACTACGAAACCTTTGTCCTCCAAAGTTATGCAATGGCACCAGACTACAAGTGACTAGACTTAATAAGCATGTAATCGAAGCTACGATAATTACTGGATGCGCTTGAGGAAAGTTTGTTTTAATACGCCGCATTCCACTAAATCCATCGGACTATTCTTTTGAATTTAGAAGAGTGCAGTTTCCTGTAAAAGTTTGCTTTTCAATAACCGTTAATAAGCCACAAGGACAAATATTAAAAGTAGCAGGGATCTATTTAAGAGAAGACTGTTTTTCACACGGCCAATTTAATGTAGCTTGCTTCAGAGTCAGTTCACCAAGCAGCTTAATAACTTCAGCACCAGAAAAAAAAACCCTAAAAAGTTTGTATAAAAAGAAGTTCTTACTTAAGCATAGGTATAACAATAAAGTGTGGATGGTCTGCATTTGCAAAGAAAACCAATACTTCAAAACAGGGATGCACAACCTAGGGCCTGCGGGGCAAAATCGGCACACGTAGTCTTTGAAATTGGCCTGCAAATGTTGTTAATAGAATAAGACAAATTTAATATTACATAAGACTTTTTCAAATAAACAGGAGAAAAAATCGGATACGAAAACGATTATCCAGATTAAATAATTTACATTTGTTCATTAGGTTTATTTACTTTTTATTAAGCGGCTTTTCAGTTTGTTCCCTTCATGGCTACGAGCAAGAACGAGTTTTCGTGTAGAAGTTCACGGACATTGAAAATTACCACACATGAAAATGCAGTAATGAAGATCATAATTCAAATCTTATGTAATGCATTTGATAATTAGTTTTCAGGTTTTGAAAAGTGCCTAACAAAAATTGATTAATTTTCCCCCCTCTTTCTGTTGAGGTAAATCTAGTAGATGAGAGCATGCAGTTATCCATAATTTATTTACAGAATTCTGATTTTTTTAAATATCAGTTTAAAGAAAAACCGATATTTGAATTTTATGAAGACTTACCTGAGGAATTTTTGTGCTTAAAACAAAATGCAGTAGCATTAGCTATTTTCTTTGGCAGCACATTGGTGAGTAAACTTTCTCACTAATGAATATAAACAAATCAAAAGTAAGAAATTGAACATTAGATGAGAGAACCCTTCTGCGATTCTATTTCTTATTTTGTTCTACATATTGCCACAACCAATCTTAAGCCCAATATAAAATCAATAACTTCAAATATTCAGTCCCAGTCATCTCATTTTGATTATTAATTTTTTCTCAAAATTTAAATTGTGTTCTCTGTATAGTTACCAAATAGTTTTCCTCTGTTATTCTATTTCAAGTTTACCACCTTTTAAGTAGAAATCTTTTTTTTGGTGGTAAATTATTTCAGTCATATCTATAATGTTTGTAATACATTCATTCATTTATTTATTGCATAATGTGAGCCTGAATAAAATAAGTAAAGTAATAATTATAATTCATGCGTATTGTTACAAAAAACTCTGTATTTTCATGTTTTCAACATGTTTTAACATTCACATGCTGCTTAGGCCCTTGACACAATCCTTTTTCATATTTTGGCCTCTCATCCTGAATAGGTTGTGCATCCCTTCTTTAAAAGAATCATTAAGGACAGTTACGGACAAGGGCATATATATATAAGGAGTCCAGGGACCTCGGGACCCTCCCAATATTAGAAAAAATTATAGGTAAAAAGTACTTATATAGGGGATTTTCGTAACTAGGTATACCAAGAACAGTTAGCTGCTGCTAATTCCATTACCCGAGCAATGCCGGGAACGGGAATGCTAGTATAAAGTAAAAATCCAATGGACTATCATTAACATTATTATTGACTTTAAAAATTGGAACGAAATTTGTCAACTGAAGTTCTTACATATCTACTATCAAATATATGATTAGGACTACTAAACAAAAACTTGAAGTTAGATGAATGAAATCTGACATATAAATTCATAATTATAATTGTTATATTTGTAGAAATAAAAGGGAAACTCATAAAAATGTTATGCAAATATTTCTTCGGAATTCTAAATTTTGGAATTTTTTCATTTTTACAATTTTTTAAATTGTTATTATATGCTATTTATTTATATTGTACATATAAATAGATTAACATTTTTTAAAATAAATTGGTTCATTTTAATTAAATCTAACTAAATGTGTGATAGATTCTGGAGAAAAAAATTAACAAATCTCGATAAAGCCAAAGGCTAAATGGGTTATTAGATGATGTTGCCACAACGTATTCCCCTTCAGAAAGCACCCCCTCCCCCAAAATCACAAATACTTGAAGAACACATCAAATTTCTTAAGACTTTCAGCTACAAATTTATAAAAGCCATACTCTTTTTCTGGAAATAATCAAACACAACAATAGAAACAATAACAATAAATAACTATTAAACAATTATATAATAAAATTTAAATACTATAATTGTTATACAGTACTCAAAGTTTAGACAAAACAAAGCATTTCAACACAGTCATTCCATTTCGGCTGATAAAATTTGAACAATTACATCTGTACTTGAATTTTTTTACAACTTAATGCCGAACAAGAGTTTTTAGATTTTGTTACGAACAGCCAAAGGTCCAATTACGCCTCAAAGTATCCCATTTACATATATCTTTCATTAAAATCTAGTCTACAGTTATTTCTGAAATTCCACTTTGGCAAAGTAGTTCCTTTCCAAAGAAAACCTATACTGGTAAGTTCTAAATATATAGTGCCTAATATAAATTTGATTTAAAAAAGAGCCTTCTATTTGAATTAATTTAACTTTAGAGAAGAATTTCTGTGTTTTAATACCTTTATTCGAATTTTTCAAAAGGATTTGTTATACATCGATAGCATTTTTTGTGTTTATATTCTTAACATTACTTTAGACATCATATAGTACTTTCTATTACTCTCTCCTTAACACCTTTTGCCTCAGTAATTGGCTCTCATTTCCATAATAACCATGCTGGGCTTTGTCCAAACTACGTTTATATCTAAATCAGAATCTACGATGTTTTCGTTCTTATCCAATATAATTACCCTTGCATCTCTAGTGGCATTATTACATATCTAGAATCAGTAACAATACTTACTTTTGCTAGTCTCATTAAAATAACAAAATTCACACTAATAAAGATTATCTCGGCTTTGACTATAAAAACAGTGGCTCCATCCGTCTATCTCTCTGGCTGTCTGTCTGTGTCTGTCTGTCTGTGTGTCTGTGTCTATCTGTCATGTTTTCCAAAACCTCTCAAATGCCAGTCCATACTCCTCCTGTCCTATCTTTCATCTTTGAGCACTCAGTATAAAGGCGGTATTCTGTTTCCATGGTAGCGTCAAAATATCTTCATGGAATTATTCGAACTTTCAAGAATTAATGTCTTTTTCATAATCGATGTTTATCACAATATTTGAATTTATTTTACCTTTAGAATCTTGAATCCATCTGAGATTGAAATAAATTTCTCGATGAAAAAATATATTAAGCGTGTGAGTAGTCACTTAGAATTTGGATTTCCTCCTTTAAAACTGTTCTATAAAATTTAATAAAATACGTCAAAGAATGTCGTTTAATATGAAGTTTATTTCTTATTTTACTTGCCTGTAATCAAACTTCCGAGTCTGATATAATAATTTTTCAAATGATTTTATAAATTTCTGTTGTTGTTGTTGTGTCAAATGGCACTTGTCATGGACAAGCCCGCTGCTGAACCCAGCAGCAGATTTAAGCCGAATGAAGCGTCTCTTGTATTTGAGTAGCGCCAACTAGGGCCAAGAGTACGACTTTTCTACCCATTCACCACATTCGCTTGCACAACCCCTTTTTACAGGGGGGCACATTCACACATCTCACAGATAGCACACAGAAGAACAACCATGCCCGAACCGGGACTCGAACCTGGGACCTCCAGAACACGAAGCATACGCGCTACCTCTGTGCCAGCAAGCCGGCATAAATTTCTTCATAGCTCTTAATTAGCCTCAATAAGGTGTAAGTTTTCTTATTTTTTAGATATTTTTTTCTCTATTTTTATAGCATATAATTGAGATGAGGCATAAAAGACAAATTACCATTAAAAAATTTCCCAAATATTTAAGTTGCTTTTGCGTAACCTAATTTAGTATCATGTAAGGTAATTCCAAAGAAATGAGAATATTCTTTAGAAAAGTAAGCATAATATCGTGAGACTTATTTAAACTAAATTTTATTTTAAAGATTGAGATATTCTTCCATTTACTCTAAATTTGATTCACTCCTTTGAACGAAGTGATAAAATGCAGTCACTTTCATCAGTATACTCACTTCGTCCACAAATGCTTGGATTTTATATTCTAGATTTTTCCTTATATTGATTCAAGAGTTCATTCACGGCAATTATCCAAAGTTCTGATCTAATGGAATTGTCTGATTATAGATCCAAATTTCATTATTTGACAATGAGACTATATTTATGATCTAAAAATCTGTTCATTAATTTATACATTGTTTTGTCTTAATAATATTCAAGTATTTTTATAACTTGCCATCAAAGATCTAGGATGACCATGCATTCATAATATCTAGGATGACCATACATGCTATTAATTTGTCCTCTATATCTTTTGATGCAAGGATATCAAGTACTTGAGTAGTTAACCATTTCTTTTCCAAGTCCATATTGGTTTTTAATCTAATATTAATTATGAGGGAGTGATAAATCTGGTCTTTAACTTGTCCTGAATCTGCACTCAAGTAGGGATAAATACATAAATACGATTTGTAGTTTCTTAGGTCTTTACATTTTCGGAGAACAATAAAACTATTTTAGCAAGTTCCCAGGCCGGGGTAAAGTATCTATTTGTTAAGCACCGATTCATTAGTTCAGCAAATCATTTTTTTTAAAGAAATCAGTAGTGAAGATTTATTCAGTAAAATGAGCATTGCAATCCTCGAAATCTGGCTCATCGGATCAATTCATTTCACACTCCGTTTCACTTCATCAATAGCAAATTCTAGAGTGATGCTGTCTTCAAATTGGAAATATACAATTATCTTAGGATCTTACTATAGGAAGTTTTATAACTCCCACCTTCTTAACCGCTTCTGTGCAGTAATTGCCTTTTTTTCTGTTTTTTTTTTGGCTTAATTTATTATATTTAATTGTTTTGGGCGACACTTGCTTTATTTTCGAAGGAGATTTTCTTTTTTAAAAAAATTCTGAAATAAGACTTGCTTGACTTATCATTTTTTTATATTTTGCTAATTAACATTTTGTTATAGTTCTTTGCATTCTTTCATTAGAACAATTTGCCTTTTGATGCGTCTTCGCAAAACACTAAACACTATTGCACACAGTTTCCATTTGCTATTCCACAAAGGAATTAAATATTTAATTTATCTCTGTACCTTTTAATGAATTGAACTAATCCTATTAAATCCTTTACTAACATTTTCAATCAATGTATCAACATTTTCTTCAGATAAGTATTTTAGATTTTTTTTAATAAAAAAATATCAACCCATAGAGGTTTTTCCTAAAATCTAGCATTTTAATTTGAATTCTTTTCCATTTTTTTAAAATGTCTTTGGAAATGTCCGTAAGTAGTGAATAAGTTATCAACTTATGATCACCTTTTGATTCATTTGAATGAACCCTCCATAAATGTATATCTTTTCTTGAGATATTTTTGATAAATATGAAATTAATCCAATTAGATCTTTTGAGGCAATCGTAGATTGGTAGAGAATCAGATTCATTTAATGTATTCATTCCTTGACGAAAAATCTTGCCAATAAAATCCAGTTCTCTCTGATTTGAACGTCATGATTCTCAAACCAGAATTTTAGCACTGAAATCCCCGTTAAATAAGATCTAAAAATCTCTATACCTAATAAAATTATTTCTATATTTGTTAACATACATAATCATAGACTAAGTACTCTGTCCAGAACAAAGGCACTCATAAAAACTTGAATGGTGGGATCGCCGTGATTTCGACCCTGTCGGGCACTGCGTTTGAGTACAAAGGACTATCACTGGTCACTACACAACCCTACCCTAAGGAAGTATGTCCCGTCATCGAGGAGAGGTAACCATATCCACCTTTTCGTATACCCAGAAGGGAAGCGAGATCTAATCACCGTGAAGGAAGTTTCTCGTCCTTGATTACAATAATGAGACTGTTAGTGGGACTACGTGTGACTCTTAGCATGAATAAAAATCTTCACTTGGGTACAGTATACGGATAGGAATAATATATTACTTTTGATATAATTTCTGTCCCTTAGTATTGATAATTGATCTTTAAAAATTGCAGGGTTTGGAAATTGCTATTGTATAAATTTCGCTGCAATTTAAATCATCCTCCAGTAATGCAGAAGTTGCTGAGGAGTAATGGAGATGAAACAAAAGACAATGAACACGAGAAGAAAATCTGTTGAAACTTTGAATACTTAGGACACCATAATTGACATGTTCTTCTATGAATTCCGATTCGCGTAAATAAGCTTAAACAATTTCTGCTTTTAAAGTTATAATTTGAATCAAAAGTTTCTTTAAACCTTTTATTATAATATGTATAATCTTTGCAGATGATGCTTCTTGTTTGAGTGTTTCGATATTACAATTTTCTTCTCGGCACTGTAACCGTTTGAGACTTCAAAAAAGCGCAGCGCAAAAGAGCTGCGTTCATTTGTCTCTAAAAAAGCGGCGCTGCGCTTCTGCCCTGCGAGTTTCAGTGTGTATTTTTTGCTCCGTGGGTGTGAACAAAGACTGACCTCACGCGTACTTTGTAATGCGAGTACATTCTAAAATAACTTTTTACCGTTTTTATACATTTTTAAAAAATAAACATGACACGGTCTCTTATTTCGAGCGTTGATTCGACTGCTAGTGATTCTGAGGATGGTGAAAGAACAGACACAAGTAGTGATGATAGCATTATTATAATTCATCGAAAAAAAGACTGAGTATTGAAAGGGATTCTTATTGAACTCATCTTCATTCTTCAGAAACAGAAG
Organism: Argiope argentata; assembly: GCA_026289955.1. NCBI lineage: Eukaryota > Metazoa > Arthropoda > Arachnida > Araneae > Araneidae > Argiope > Argiope argentata. The sequence goes on from JAOUZG010013067.1 coordinate 8,417, forward strand.
AAACGCCAATTTTTTGGAAACAACCACTGTTTTTTTCTTATCCACATTCTAAATTAATATTGTTTCTTTATAATACGAAGATATTAAAATTTATGGATATTTGTCTAAATGAGAGTGTTTTCTTTGACAACATCAAGTCAATATGTCCCGCAGTTTTCGAATGTCCTCGCCTGAATCGCTTAGCAGTGAAACGGTTAAGTAAATCTGCTTATCCTAATCAAGGCAATTCTTCATTGACTGGCCGAACTTAAACGATTTAAAATTTGTCCGGGTCTCAGATAGTCTCTCACATTTAATTTATTCTCTCTTATTGATTATATACTAGCCCAAGTTATTAAGGAAGCTACAAAGCATTTTTCAGGTGAATTTTCATTTTAGTTGTAAGAAACCTCGTTCAGTCCACTATGTCTCAAAAACTACTAGCGATTCATCAACTTTTCCTATTTTATGTATCTCGAATTCCTTTTCAGGTGTCTGGATTTTTCAGTGATTATCACTCTACCATTTTCAAAAAATTCTGTATATCTTCTCTAATGCTCCCAACGATTAAAAAAACCTAGCTTAAAATACAGTGCAAAAATTATGTATGAGTTTGTAAAGAGATCATTCAGTTCAAAGGGGAAGGTGGTGAAATTTTAACTTCGCAATACCTCCTTAACTATCGAAGGTAGAAAAATATATTCAAGTAAAAGACGAATGTTGTTTCCTTATAATAGAAAACAAGGAACGTGTTTAAAAGTATTTTACTTTCAGAATAAGAAGAGTGCAAAATGGAAGTATTGTAATCGCAAAAGAATTTGGTCGACAAAATTTGATGGATTTCAAAATCTTCCTTAATTCAAAAACTACGTTTTTTTTAGAATTAAAATTTAAAAGCGTCTTCAGTTAATTGAAGAAAATTTCGTGTGCAGTTTACAAAATTGTAGGTTTCTAAAATTTTTGAATGAAATACATTTGGAACAAATTTGTCTTGAGCAAGTGAAAATGATAATTATAACACATAAAAAATAGATAATTAAAATTTGTTTGGTTCATTTTTAGAAAATAAATGCTACAAGGAAAAGTCAATGATTAAGATAAATGAAGTTCAATTATTTAGTATTTATCATAGTACTAAATTTTTTTTCGGGGGCGGTTCGATTTTTTTAAATTTGGATAGTTATGATTTCTATCAACTAACAAAAAGGTATCCAAAATACATAATTCAAAATTTTTTACAACTAAACTGCACAGAATGCTTATGTATGGTATCTGAAAATAAAAATCTGAGCACTTGTGGCATTCACGTCCTTGCTTGTGTTGAAAACTTTTATGCTGTTTGCTGGGGTGATAATGTTTATAATAAGGAATTTGAGAGAAAATATTTAATACATATCTGAAGTTTTACGATGATAAAATAACATCTCTTTAATGATTTCAATTTTGGCTGAAAGTCTGAAGATATGATATTTTGAGCTCTTTTCTCATGTGCATTAAAGAAAAAAGTTTGAAAAAAAATCTCAAATCTGACTCTTCTTTAGAGAATTTTTTCATCCTTGTAAGGTTTACTAATGTTCTTCATTGTTTAGTAAACTGCACACGTCTACTATTAAATTACGGTTTTATAAAACGGATGTGCCCACTTTTAATATCAGACTCTCCACTGCTCTACAGTGCTATCTTGTTCTCGAATGATTAGTTGTGGAAGTTGAAATATGAAAAGGGCATGCCTTCATTTCTTGTCTTTTATTTACATTTTGAGAAGTTTATGCGAGAGAAAAAATAATTTTTCTGAAATTATTTTACCAAATGATCTTTCTTGTTATCTCTATCAGTAGAACTTTTTTAAATACCTTGCGTTTCGTATTTCTTAAAATAATGAGCCAAATTAAACAAGATTGTTAGATAGAATTGTATTTGCTTTTATAACTTATGTTACTTCAAAACGCGACCTTAAAATAGGATAACTAAATCATCAGGAATGTTCTGCTGATGCTTTCTGGAATATTTTCAAATAAACATGACTTATCCCTTCTCTGATAAATTGTGGATCCTGGACAAAGCCATGAAAGTGCTAAAAAGACAGATTTTTATTTTCAACGTCTCGCATATGAGAGTTGTGCGCTTCTTAGTAAATAAACTGTACTTGTGTATTAGCTGTAAGACATTGGCAAATAATAGCTAGGGGACATCGATCCTGGTCGATTATTCAATGGTAATTGGTTAACGTACAAATATTAAAAAATCGAATTGGCATTTTGGATGCCTTTCTTCTGAAGGAAACCAAATTTCCACATGCAGTTACACAGAGATACCACTATTACAACTACTAATATGGAAACTTAGAAACTATAACAATTCAATCTTGTTTTTTTTGGGGGGGGGTGAATATGCGTTGGAAAGATATACCTTCTTCTTGCAAGTGGATGCATAAGGATCCCGAGATCTAAAACCCTCGAGTATTTGCTTTTCTGCAATAATTCGACCATTGATAGGTAACTACAAATTTTTTATTAGACTAAATGGCACAGAAGTCGCATGTATGGTGTCTGAATATAAAAATCTGAGCACTTGTAGTCTTCACGGGCTTGCTCTTTGTTCAAAACTTGCTTCTCCTTAATTAATCCTGTTGAAATCCCGACAACATGATCAGTTTTCGATAATATGTAAATTATGATTCCAATTTTTTTATACCATAAAAGTTTTGAATCGAGCAATGAAGATAATTTTTGATTAAAGGACCAAAGCTCTGGAGATAAGAACAAGCTTACCGTCGAGCAATTTATGAAATATATTTGAAATATGGGAAACACAAACAATAAAGTACAAAATTTTCAAAATTTACAAACATAGAAAAATAGCGGATTTAAACGTAAAAAGAGACGGAATAAAATTGGACCAGAATTTTTTAGCATAATTTTTGAACCTAAAAACACAATGGTTTCAAAATATAGAAAAACATTAAAAGAAAAATTAAAAACGAGAAATATAAGAAAACATTATTTTTAAAAAAAGTATACACAATTTTAATAGTATAGAAATGCGTATTTATTTTCGTTACTGGGACTTCGTTTTGATCGACGAGATATTGTGTTTAATTTATGAGTCTTGACCGTTCAATATCGCTCCGCTCAACGCGTACCTGAATCAAGCGCTTTGAGGCCTTTAAATAAGCGCTTATCGAGAAATAACTTTCACTCCTTAAACTCATTTAAACATTTCCAAAGCTCTTGCCAGGTCCCTAATGCATATGAAAAATTTGGCTGTTCAGAGCTCATAGGATTGAAAAGATACGCAGCCGATGATAAATAATTATGATGACGATTTTAACATCTTAAATTGTTATTAAAAGAAGTAAGCAACATTTACCGAGTGTAACATTTAAATAACACCTAAAAATAGTATATTATATTTTAAAGTAAACTAAACGCTTAAAGCTATTTCCTAACATAGGATTACCACAATGTGGATACCGGAACTCCTAAGAAACAAGTATAAAGAAAGCAAATAATAATAAATATAATAAGACATTTCATATGACATATAGATTTTAAAGCTCTAAAAATGAAGTATGTGTAAGAATCGGAAATTGATAGGTCTCGATTTGAGAAGCCCCATAGTCTTAATTGTCTGAAGAGGGAGGTATTGGATGAATTTTCCTCGCTGCTGGTATTTGATTCGGAACGGTTTCCAAAGGTAGAATTTAAAATTTTTGTTAACTTTCAAAAAACAAGCAAATTCTATTTATTATTTTTTTTTACTTGTCAAGATTATTCAAGACTCTCTACCATCAGCGAAAGGACTTTAGAAGTCTAGGTTTCTCTTTAATGTTGTAGGACATCATAAGGTGATAGATAGTTCACATAATGCATTGACATTTTCACTCCAGCTTGCCTGGTGCAATTTGAAACGTTTTGGATAACTTGAAAAGGGTACGTGAACTGTAAAATGTTGCGTTGTTTATGGGGATTATTTTGTTTCTTTGATGGAAACGATGGAGATAATTATGTATACTTGTCGTTCCGTGTCTTCTTCGTACCATTCTGATTTCCAACTGTCAAATGAAATATTCCGGAATAAGTCTTTTGGGAAACCTTTTAAAGTTGGAATTGAACCTCCCATATTTCTATGTCGCAGTTTTTTTTAGATCATCAGCCAACTCATTTCACATTAATCTTACTTGTTATCCAATCTAGTTAGTTGGAATTTTTAATTAAAGACTTTTGAGCTCCCTTATTTGAATTATAACATAATTCGATGGGTTTTTCTCCAGATATATTGGTATAGTATATCACTCCAAATAGCTATAATGTCCTATCGTGTTGCTTCCTTTATTGTGCTTTAAAGTGCTTTTGCCTGAAAAACTGAATGGAATGAACTTAATTGTGCATTTTACTTTGGTAATGGAAATGCTGTTTTTGAAAGTATAAAGAAAGGCATAAATAGTTTGATTATCAAGTTTGGTGCCGTCTCTGAGCATAGTTACAGCTGTATAGTGTACAGCATATTTACATATAGTGTATAGCATATTTACCTCGGAGGATAAATTTTCCTTTTAAGGAGAATTTATCCTCCTAGTTAAAGTATGCTGGATAAGCTATGACAGATATTTTAGGTTATTCGTGATCTTCATGGTGGTATTCCAGATGATATAAATTTCAATTTCTTTCATCTTAACAAGATATATTCTATTCAAACATGAAATTGAAGGATCCAAACCCTTATACAAAGGTTGCAACTATTGTAGGCCCTAGTAATGTTAAGTAGTAACAGTCTCTATATCAAAATAAATCCTCTGATTTGGTGTATCATTTTAGGCTCATTCCACAGCTCCATGAATTGCAACTTTCTCCGCTACTTCGGAAATATAAATCTTTTCTGGCAACAATTAGATCCTTTAATCAGTTTTATTTATTGTAGATTAGGAAAATATTGTTTTGGTTTCACCTAAGTATTTACTGATGTGAATTTGTATATCAATATTGTGCAGAATTACGTATGGGTATTGAAGATTATTTTTCTTATGCGGTGTTAGTGTCTATGCGCAAACTCCTGTGGGTAGAGTAGTTAACATTTTTTTTCTTGAATAGGATTGAATCCCTTTCTTAGATTTTTCCTGAATATTGTTCAGTGCTGAGGTCTGAGGCAGATGGTTGCCTTTATTAATCAATTTATAAAATATTAAGTTAGGGATGTTTCGATGCAGGAGATCCTACGATAGATTTTTTTAAACCTTAAGTGATAAATTTTCGTATTACATTTTTTAAGTCATGGAAGTTCTTTAAATTTCTTTTTCTAATCACTTGGGGATTTGATGTATCTTCTTTGGCTGGCCCTGAATCTCCATATCTTTCGGCAACCAGATGGTTTTATGTGTTTTCATAAACACTCATCAAAGTTGACAGGTGTTGGCTACTTCTACCCGAGTTCTTCAGTGGCTATTTCTACCCGAAATACGATGAAATGCAATTGGACATAACTAATATCTTGCTATGTAAGGAAAAGTTTCATCATGAAATTGGCTTTTGTAAAAGGATTGAATCATTTAAATAGATGGCGGTTTCTTTATGAGCCCCAGACTTCCAATTTGGCAGGTATGTCCACATGATTACGAAAGTACCCAATAAGAAAGGATTTTTCGATATATCAATTAGTTTGGGAGAAATTAATTAAACCCCCTTAATTTCTGTGAAATTAAAACCTGTAATGCCACTTCCTGAATGAAACACGACCTTCCGGAGCAGCGATCGCTGATACGTACCGTTCCGTTCCACATTTTTAAAATTGCCATCTTTGCGCTTCCGACAGAATTTCTAAAACTAAATTTTTGCCGAATTTTGTAACGAAGAGGAGAAATTTCACTTTAATATTTAACTACGCCGAAGTTTTTAGAGATAGCTTAATCATTTTTTAAACACAAAATTGGATAAATGTTTCAAAATAATATAGAAGATTGTAAAAATCTGATGAAAAATTGGGCATTTTAAATTTTTTTGTCATTTATTGGGGTTTTCTCTTCAACATTATAAATATAATCCGTTGATAATTAAAAACAAGACTAAACTTTTAAAAATATAATTTGGCATTTCTTTGGTACACCCTGATCAATTTTGAAAACTATCCAGCAAAAATTACGCATCTTATTAAATAATTTCTGATTTTGCAAAGACTGCATTAAAAAAAACAATTTTAAGAGGTTGGTTGGTCCAAAACCGCGAGTAAAAATGAGGTATTATATGGTTTAGTGATTTGTTATGTTTGCTTAAAATGCTTTTGTTAATAATAATATCGATATTTTTTTACACTGTATAATGATTGCCATGCTGCCAAATAACATTTATTTATCAACCCTCCTGTCGGCGACCTTCAGATTGCTGCACTTATCGAAAGCGGCGCGTCTGAATAACAGGTTTGCTCTTAAAAGTGTCAGGATTTGAAAAAAAGGACTGCTTTCCCCTTTTGCGATTAGTTCAGCACTGCAGGGGGTTGGTTGAGTAGCGTATATTCTGTTGCGAATGACAGCTGTTGCTTATAGCAGACTTTCGATTTCGAAGAGCATGTTTCTTTCAGTCGATCGAAATAACATAGATTGAAAAGCAGATAATGATTGTGTTTTAGGGGATTTTTAATTATTTCATGAAACACTACATAAAATTTACATGAGAAATAAATTATTGTATGCTTAAGATGATAAGAATCTAATTTTTATGAATTGCAAGTGTTCTTCTAATATATATGTATATATATATATATATTTATATTATTGTGATATGTTTCTTAAAATTTATAATCCCCTTGCAATGTGAAATTATTTTTCGAAATTACATACAAGTGATTTAATTCCTGAAAAAAAAATTCTTTCATCGCATTTCCAATGTATTTTAATATTCTAAAATTTACTTTCAAAATATTAATTGCGATAAGTAACACCGAGTTATTATTTTGTGTCTTCAGTATTTAGAAAAACAATTGTGTAATTACGGAATTTCATACGATATTTCGATTTCGGAGATATTTTGGTATTAATCTACATGATTAAAATTTTGTAATTAAATATGTTTTACAATAATTCAGTAATGCAGTAATAACTGGACTATGCAACTGATTTGTCTTATGACTGCAATAAATAAAAGTAATTCTCAAAATATTTCTTTGTAATATTCATGACACAAGCAAACTTGGCCTGGAAAAATGAATTAAATAATAAATTTAATTTAGACTTATAAGTAACCATTTTGCAGTAGAATTTTTTGAATACTTCGAAAGAAAGCTCCTATAGAATATTAAAAACCATTTAAAAATAAATTACAATTAAAAAATCAGTTTAAATGTTATTCGGGTAAAATCAAAGCTCTCATTATTTTGCAACCAGATAACGATATCTTTGGCCAAGCAAATCAGTATATTAATTGCTGCTGAATTGCTTATATTTTGAATATTGCCAAGAGGGATATTGTATAAATATTATTTTGTGTTTAACAAGTCTGTTAACTTTTTACAAAGAAACGATGCTTAGGATTTTTTTACTGAGTGAGAGGCTTCGCAAAAATTTATTAGTGATTTTTAAATTAAAGCTTTTTTATGAACCACCTTTGCATTTACTATTCAGGACAATGAGTACGTTGAAGTTTCCATTTCCAAAACATTTCTGAATTGTTCTTTCACTTTCTCCTCTTTAGGACGTGTTGAAGATCATACGAAAATACTTTTTGAAATAACATATGTAGTTTTTACCATTAAAGACGTACTTTGTGGTGAAACGTTAGGGGACAATCAATCAGTTGTTTTTCTGATAATTTTTCTAGTATTTTCTTTGACAAGCCAATTTAAATCGAATTAGTTCTTAGACAATTTGGAATCTAAACGACCCCATTTCCTTTTCCTTTCCATTTTTTTTACCTTAATCAAAACAATAATTGTTTTTAAGGTTTCTAATCATGGGAATAAATATCAAGATCCCATGAGAAAATTTTATGTGTTTGAAGTTTTGCTTTAAGTGCTTAAATTTTGAATTTCTATATTCAATTTCTTAAGAATATTTAGAACTTTTATCCCTAATTAACAATAATTAGTTACCTTTTTTAAGTTTTGGGAAACTGAACGCGCATTTTAGTTTCTTCGTTTGGCGTATTAGGAGATAAAAACTTACAAACTTTAAGTATACTCAAATCGCATTTATTCTCAAAATCTCAAAAGTAACGGCTGAAAACGTAAACAAAATTTTAAGAGGCTTAAAAGAACGCGGCGTAGAAGATAACATTCCTATAGTCTACTGATAACGATTGACTTCTTTTTTCACATTCCCTTCTCATTATCCGGCAGCTTCAGTTTGTGGGAAGCGAAAACTTTTATGTAGCTTGCTCCAGAGTCAGTTCATCAAGCGGCTTAATAATTGTAGTACCAGAAAAAAACCCAAAAATATTGTATACAAAGAAATTCTTGCTTAAACGTAGGTATAACAATAAAATGAGGATGACCAGCGTTTGCATAGAAAATCAATACTTTAAAAGGATCGTTAAGGACGGTTAAGGAAAGTTTAAATATATAAGGAATCCAGGGGCCCCGGTACCCTCCCAAAATTAGAAAAAGTTATAAGTAATAAATAATTATTATAAGGGATTTTCGTAACTAAGTGTACCAAGCACTGTCAGCCCCTGCTAATTTCCATTACCCGAGCAATGCCGGGTACGGGAATGCTAGTCTTTTTATAGATAGATTTTTTTTAATGAGCATCGTTGATCCAGATCGTATCTGCCATATATATCCCTGACGGTGTATAATAATTTAAAAAGGTATTAACTATAGTCTTAACACAAGTATATTTTTAAAAAATGATGAAGGTTTTCTATTTTATAGTTATAATTGAATTATTGATAAGAGTAAGAGGTATCTAAATTTCAATATATAGAAAAATAGATTTTTTTCCCCACTATGATTAATAACTTTTTTGATTCTTTCGGGATAACAAAATATTTTAGTGATTGCTTTTGAAAAACTTCAAAGTTTTTATTATTTTCTTTTTATATATAAAATGCTGAATGGACGTAAGTTAAAAATCATTCTTACTATTTATTATTTATGGTCAAATGGTAACAATAGTCAAATTATTTGTACGAATGCCACGACTATTTCAAGGAACGTTTCACAGCTGCAATGAGTTCAATGCTTCGCTTAACTAATTAATGGAGTTGCAAAATATTATTAAAAAATCTAGATAGATCTTGTCATTTCACTATAAAGCTCATTTAAAAAAAATAACGATAAAGGAAATCAAGAAATACGCTTCAAATACACCTAAAACAGGCTTAATGGAGCAGAAAAATGTGTTTAACTGTTGTTATGAATATCATTTTTGCGATTGTCTTTCTTACAAATCAATCATGTAGCAAAATTGGCTTTTGCCTTATCTCATGACTACAAAAAAAAATTAACATCTTGAATGATATCAATTTTTTCATTCTATTTTGTCTCTCAATTTTAATGTCACTTTTGATCTCAATCCGATACATTGTGTGTGATAATATTTTTAAATGTTACGATTCAATTACAATTCATGAAATATTCAATTGCGTGCTTTTGCCTATCATTAATTCCGTTGTGGGATTTTGACTTCACCTTTTATTTTGTAACATATATATACTCTCTAATGTGCAGTGAGCTATTTTAATTCAATTATTATTTTTTAATGGGATAAAAAAAAGAAAGTCTTTTTTTTAAAAAAAAACTCCATTTCATATTAATCATTTCACCAACCCTACATTCAATAATTTGGTGAACAAACTGGTCGCTAAATTTGACTATATTATTTGCTTCGGCTATCAATACTGTTTGATGAAATATTTCAATGTGACAGATTTTGATATAAATTAGAAAGCCATGGTGGCATCTTGGTAAAGTCTCGGCTTTTAAACCGGAGGGTTTCGGGTTCGAGACCTGATTCTACCAAAAAAATGTCTTGTAAGCAGATGTGGTGATCAACACTTTAATTCCTCGAGGCCAACGGCTTCCCACTGTTTTGGTGTGGAAATTTGAAGAGGGAGGGTAGCTCAGCTGGGGTGTTCGTCATCTGGCCGTGATTAAAGATTACGATGTCTATTGCAAAGTAACTCTGGTGTTGCTTTAAAACGGGACCTTATAACTAAACTAATCTTCAATTTAAACTAATTAATTACCAATTTAACGGGCTCACTTCATTATTAATCTGCTTATTTTATAATAGTTATTATTTAAATTTTATTTATTATGCAATAACGATCGTACTATATGATATAAATGAAATTATTTATAGTTTTTTGCATACGTAATATTTTGTTTTTCTCCTAAGAATCGAAGGGAATTTAACAACTAATCAAAAATATACTTAACGAGTGTTATGTTTCTAATCAGAAAATCAGTTATGACGAAAAGCTTACTTTTATCTAAAAGAAATCTTACAAATTTGTTTTAGGCAATTACTAGTTTACGAATTGTCCAAGTATTTTAATATTGCCATTTTACTAAAGTACATTATTAAAACAGTACTGTTTCATTAATTTTTTATAATCCTATTCAGTATTATTTGTCTAAAAGTATCCTACATAATTATGACACGAAGTTTGATTTTCAAGACAGAAACGAGTGGAAATAAGCGTCGCATCTGTACAAAACATTAAGAACGGTTGAAGCCTTGTTGTTGTGACTGTGAAATTTTCTCACTAAGATCTGACTATAAACACGTGTGTTTTGCTTCATTAACGGATAATTCATTTGGAAGGTTACTGTTTTCTGCTCCGGATATATTTTACTTCAACAAATTGTTGCATTTAGGTTTTATATCTGCTGTTTAAATACCACTCATTGAATTTCATTCGCAAGATAACATCGATAGTATCTACCTTAAAAATAGGAACTTTTTTTCAAAAGTACTTAAAGAAAAGATCAAATCCCTATGTAGAAGCTTGCGTCTGAGTACAACAGTTTAGAAAAGGTATAAGTACCTTTTGTTTCTAATTTATTGTTATTTTGATTCCACTACTCTTGTTTTTAGTATGCTAATTTAATCTATTATGTACACTGTTATTAATAATATCTTTTCTTTTCCATATCCCTCTATGTATATCTGAGTGAAAGCAGTTTCAAAACCTTGGTGGTTGCAGGAGAGTGAATGGAAGCGTTTGACATTTATTTAGTGGTTGGAATGCAGTCTTCAACCTTCAAAAATATGAAGCACTTGTCAAAAGAACTGCTTTCTGCAAGGAAATGGATTGAATTGTGTGATATTCAAGTACTTTACATCGACATTTTGAAAGGAAGAAACTGCTCGGGCGTCAGAAACTGATGATGACCAATAGCAAGCTCTTTGAATTAATTGCATATTTCTGTTCTCGTTATTAATATGTGACTTAAACCAACAGAACC
>JAOUZG010013077.1:0-13946 GCA_026289955.1 Argiope argentata
GGAGCAGCCAGAACATGAACATCGGTACCAATGGTGCTCTGGGGGGGGATAATCCATTGTTCTATTCTTGTGCTTAATCTTTGGGTGAAACTTCAGAACGGGGAGAGAGGCCGACATCATAGAGATCTCTGTAGTACCAGCTTTGGCCAAAGTGTCCGCGATCCCATAAACCTCTAGATCGACATGGGAAGGCATCCACTGCAGATGAATCTGACGTGAAACGGAAAGCCGTTTTAGCCTGTATGGTATTGAAACTCCAACATCAACCTCTCACACTTTTCCAACTGGTCTGGTGCTCTATTGTACTTTTGCTATCAGGCAGAATTCTAATCTCGGTTCTCTGGGGGAAAAGCCCAAGAGAATCAAGGACATTCAAGTCAGGTATAGGATTTCAGTTTTCTATTACAAAATGTCTCAAAGATAAAAAAAAACTTCATGAATACTCAATCAAACCATTTTTTTTTTGGTACCGGGATATGAGTCCTCAAAAAGGAAAAATTATGTGGGATATTCATGTTTAAGGGGCTGTAAAGAAATTAACAATGAAAATAATGATTAAATAAAGATTAAAGTGAAATCTGCTGTGCGTATTTCAATGTATCATGTCAGGACACAATTTCTTGAACGGCCAAGCACCACGTGCTCGTGCGAGTTCAATAATATTTATATTCATTTTAATTGTTTCATTTAATCAGTCACTTTAATATTGTAAACGATCCAAAAAAACTTTGGCTCGCATTTATTGTTTAAAAAATATCACATTTCCTATTTGTTTCATTTCATACAATCACTTGCTCAAAATGACACTTTTCAGGTTTTTATTTGTAACAATCATTAACTTATTTTTTTAAATCAGATCCTTTTGTAAAATGCAATGGCAACGTGTTAATAAAAGCCGATTTTCACATTTACTCGTGCAGATAATTTCAAATTTTCGAATATGGATTTTAGTTGACGCAATAAACCTCATCCCCAAAAACATATTGTAACATGATAAAAATAAGAGAAAAGGTAGAAAAATATACAATCCACAGATCTACAGAGAGAATTCCATCGATGGCAAATTATGCTCGATGAACCATGATAGCCACCCTAAATAGTTCAAGTTTACCAAATTTTTAGATGGTTGGAGCAATTTTAGGGAGATTGTCGAGAAGCCGAACAATAATTTTAAACTTTAATGGATAATTTAAATACCAAAATTATCGGAGATATGTTAAGTACTAAAAGAAGCTTTAAAAGTGTTTCGGAAAATAAAATCGAAAATAAAGCTTCAGCTACATAGAATCACTATATAACATACATAGAATCACTATATAATAATATCACTATAAAGAATCACTAAAAACTATAAAATTGTTTCTCCCTTCGGCCATGCCTCTACTACTGAATTGGCTAGAAGTTATGTCCTTTTGATTTCGAAAGGGGATAATTTATTAAACCTAAAATCAATAACCGTAAGCCAAAGCCGGATTATTTTTTTAATAATTTCTTACCGAAAGCAATTGTTCTTTCTTGTTAGCGATTTCTTTATTGCATCCCAGAAAATTCCTGTAGATATTGCTAGTACCTTAAATAGTTGAAGTCTGCCAAATTTTTAGATGGTTAGCTCAATTTTAAGATTATTGTTGAGAAGTCGAAAAATAATTTTAAACTTGAATGGTCAATTTAAATACCAAAATGATCGGAGATATTTTAAGTACTAAAAGAAGCTTTAAAAGTATTTCGGAAAATAAAATCGAAAACAAAGCTTAGGCAACATAGACTCACGAAGAAGAATTAATGACAGCCTGGAAACACTTTAAATGCTTAAAATGATAAAAGTTAAATATGCGTTTAAAGGTATTCAAGGGAAGAGTTTTAATTTTCTGAGAGATTCTCTTTCTCAACATGTTAATTACCACCAAATGTCGACATTAACAAACTATTTTAATAAATAAATAAAGCGCAGCATCATTACTTCGCATTTTAATAGAAACAGAGCTAATTAGCTTAATGAAATATGCAAAACTTAATTACCACGGAAAATATTTGACGCTTTTAAGCATTTGAGATTCTTCTTTTCCATTATCCTTCGACTAACAATGCATCCTACTTATTTTAGTCACAAGCATTTTTCTAAATGATACAAGAACCATTTGCTTTAAAATTGAAAATTTGGCACTAAATTGGCTATATTGCTATCGCTCTGTTTCTGTAAACACGCATCCTCACAAGAATGGATAAAATTCCGATGACATAATTCGAATACAAATTGTAAGGATTGCCTAACTTTTCTATGGATTCTTTGAATTAGTAACCATCTGTTAATGCCATTTTAATTTAATTTAATCACTGCTGTCGAAAGTGTTCTTGTCGCAATTACGAACAATTTGTTTTTACTTTTTATTTGAATCCCGAAATTGGTAGTTTTTTTTCTTTGTCGTTTTAATTTAATTTATTCATTATTGTTGACAGTTTGCTGTTGAAATTACGAAATGTTTCAGCTTAATGTTTGATTAGTGGAAATTAATCAATTTAGAAGTATAAAGGCAAATTATTCTAAATATATATAAATTATTTCTCTCAATAATGAGGCTTTTATAGAGTTGACAGAGCAAATGAACTCAGAAACTGTATGACTATTTTTCAAATATTTTATATATTAAATTAAGAATGTTTATTCTCCACATCAAGAGGGAGTTTTCGGTCAGATACTAATTGAGATCAAGTTATAACATTACTTGTTAATCTTAAGTTACAAGTCTACAATAGAAGTTAAATCATTAATATATCACCATTCATTATAGTTCCATAAAAAGTGAGTAAACGTTGTGTATATATTATGAACTGCAAAACCAAATACTGGCAAACAAATTTCAACTAGTTAGTGCTGATTGCAAGATGGCATAAACGCAAATATCCCCAAATTAAATCTAATCTAGAAGTCAAGATTTATTTTATCAAGCATAAAGGATTTATTTTATCACGCATAAATAGAGGATAGAAAATTAACCAAATGCAAATAAAATTAAAACCTAAAAAAAAACTTAAAACGCACAGTGCATTCAAAATTATGCTTATTTTGTAATCAGCTAATAATTCTTTGAAATTATTTAAACATTTTATTTTCAAATTAATTAATTTTAAGTAATTTTTTTTAAAAAAAATTAACATAATAATTCTTTAATAATTTATTTGAAATTTAATAATTATTTAAAAATTATTTGATAATTCAGAAGAATTATCAGATAATTTATTTTGAATAACATTTATATCAATTGTTTCCGTAATTAAATTGCTAATAAGCAAATTAAGGATGCACATATACTTGTAGTTTCAGTCTAATATTAATAGAGTATTATGAAATTTTTATCATAAATTTTGATTACAAAATAAGCATAATTTTGAATGCACTGTGTGTTTTAAAGTCTTAATAATTCCTTTCAGATATAGAGGCGAAATTTTTTTTAATAATTAAAATTTTTAAATTAATTTTAAAATTCTTAGCGGAACAAACGATTTGGTGAGAAACAGCCAGTCGCCTCTTCGTTGGCTCCTCCCTTTTCGACATCCACCAGAACATATCTGTGATTGTCGACATACACCGGTGAGGGTCCGAATGTACAAAAATGTAATGAAATATTCGATCTTTCACGAATTCGGTGTTTGTTGACATTCACCGGTGAAAGTCGACATTCTCCAATTTCGGTGTTTCTCGGTAACATATATGTCATAAATTTATATGTAGCATTCCAAATACTGGATTTCACATACCGAACATATTTTTTTTACATTTAATGATGCTAATATACGTGAAAATATGACAAAAAATCGTACATTATTCATATCGTTTATAAAAAGAAAATTAAATAGCAGATTATACATTAAAAATATTACTGTATATATGCATATATAAACACATATAATACTGATTTATTGTTTATTTCTCTCTTTCTCTCTTCACACATATACACACACACGCACAGACACATAAACATATAAATAGTTTTAATATTTTGTGATCCTCGTGTTGATTATGGGTTTCAGAAAAGGGTATGAAAATTTTCTCAGAACTCTCAATATCTTCGTTCCTAATAGAAATAGGCGTAAAATTCAGCCATTTTCTTTTATCTCCTACTATTTGTTTTTACAATTTTAGCCAAAATTTTAATTTAGTAATTAAATATATCGCCAAGGCATAAAAATGGCATTGTTTTAGAATCCATTAAAATATTTTTACCAATTCATCTCCTTATTTCTAATGTAACTATTAAGAAAAACTGTTTTACAGATTCATAACGATAAATTTATTGATTCTAATTTCTTAAATAAATTGCTATTACAATTTTAGCCAAACTTTTAATTTAGTACTTAAATACATCGCCAAGACATAAAAATTGCATTGTTTTAGAATCCATTAAAATATTTTTCCCAATTCTTCTCCTTATTTCTTATGCAACTATTAAGAAAAACTCTTTTACGGATTCATAACGATACATTTATTGATTCTAATTTCTTAAATGAATTGCTATTTCAATTTGATATGTTTTTTATTTGTAACTTTACATGAAATGCATTGTATTTGAAATTCTAAAACATTTTATTTTTAAAACCTCACGGATTAATTTTCATGAAAAGCTTTCAAAGCCTTTTCTTTTTGATTCTTCTGCAACAAAAATGAATACATTAAAACGTAAGAATGCTGCTTATTAACAAACCGATTATGCTCTCAATTAAAATCCTTGCAATCTTTTCTAAACTTCTTTTGTGCCAGGATTCCATTAAGCTTAAAATTGAAATTTTAAACTTTTCAAAACCGTTGAGAGATTTTAAATTCTATTTATGAGCACAAAGCCTGAGGGACTAAATCAGCAAAGACGTAATCCCCTGTAATCTTCAATCTATATGCTAAACAGGAAATACTACACTCTTCACCAAGCACAGTGAATAGATAAATTTACTCTTCCCCCTAATTATCCAGAACAAGGTCAGGTTATAACTTTTGTGATGGGAAAGTGCTAAGATTTGTATACTGAGTACCAAATGTAAACTTTAGAATAGCTAAATTTATGAAACTTAAAGATGATTTATTTGTTTTGGATAATGCGAGAGAAAGTGAATGAGATTCTTTGTAAATGAAATACATAGCACCGAATGAATCTTAATGGATTTAAATCATGAGATGAATGGTTTATTATTGTGAATTGAGAGTTGATTCGTTTGGATACGCTTTGATTGCAAATTTCAATAGATGATGATTCCAATCTGAGGTTCATTTATTTCGTTAATATTTTGAATGAGAATATATAGGATGATGTGACTGACAAGTAAGGATTAATATTTCAGCCATTTTATAGACAGATATAGACACAAATATTTTATGTCTTTATTATCACGCCAGAAAATGATGGTGTTTTCGGAAAGAGGTTTTTGGTGTCAAGAAAACTCTGTATGCGAAAAAAAAATTGTTATCTGCGCGAGCTACTCAAAAAAACCAGATTTTAATAATATGTTGTCATTGCATTTGCAAAACTTAAGACTTTTTTAAAAAAATAAGTTAATGAGTACAGCGAATAAAACCTATAAAAATGTCATTTTGAGCTCGTGATTGTATGAAATAAAATAAATAAGAAATGTGATACATTTTTTAAAATAATAAATGCAAGACAAAGTTTTTTTGGATCGTTTGCAATAGTAATGTGACTCATTCAGAGAAACAATTAAAATAAATAAAAACATAATTTAACTTCCTCGAGTACGTGGTGCTTGTCCATTCAAGAAATTGTGTTCTGACATTATACATTGACATATACATAGCAGATTTCATTTTAATCTTTACCTTAAGTTTTACATGTTAGATATGCATTTGGAAAGGGAAAAAATTTCATTACTTCATTTTGATTACTTTTTTTATTATTATTATCGGAATAGCAAGATTGTCACCGAAATGCAATTTTTCATGATGACTGTAACCAAATTTGTCATAATAAAATGGCTCTATCACTATTAAGTCTGCTTTAATTCATTTGGATGTTTTTTGTATACAAATTTCAATAGATGATAATTTCAATCTGAGGTTCATTTATTCCGTTAATAATTTGAAGGAGGATATAAAGGTGTATGAGTCTGACAAGTAAGGATGAATATTTCAACTATTTTATATATAGGTACTGAGACAAATCTTTTATGTCTTGTTAGATATGCATTATGGAAAGGGGAAACAATTAGTTACTTTATTTTGATTGCCTTATAAGTATTACTTTTGATATGACTGTAATCTCGCCAAAAAGCAATTATTCATAATGTATTTAGCCAAATTTGGCATGGTAAGATAAATGGTTTACCACTATCATGTCTGCTTTATCTCGTCTGGATAGACTTTCATTGCAAATCTCAATAGATGATGATTGCAATCTGAGTTTCATTTATTTCGTTATAGTTTTAATGAGGATATAAAGGTGGATGAGTCTAACAAGTAAGAATGAATATTTCAGCATATTTATAGATAGGTATTGATACAAATACTCTATGTTTTTATATTATGCCTTACATATTAAGTATTGATTATGGAAAGAATGAAGAATGCATTATGGCATTATTATTATTATTATTAAATATTATTGCAATGACGAATTGTCGCCAAAATGCAATTTTTCATAATGGAATTAGTCAACTTTTGTTTTGATAAAAAGAAGGGTTTATTAGTCAAGTGTGCTTTAATTCGTTTGGATAAGTTTTGATTATAAATTTCAATCGATGATGATTGCAATTTCAGATTCATTTATTTCGTTAATAATTTGAATAAGGATGATGAGACTGACAAGTAAGGATAACTATTTCAGCCATTTTATACATAGATATAAACACAAATATTTTGTCTTCATCTTATGGCTTACATGTTAGATATACATTATGGAAATAAAAAAAATAATTTTCGTTACTTTATTTTGATTTCCTTATTATTCTTATTATTATTGCTGTGACGAGTTGTTACCAAAATGCAATTTTTCATGATGGTTTCTACAAATTTGGCTTGATAAAAAGAATGGTTTATCGCTGTCAAATGTGCTTTAATTCTTTGGTTAAGTTTTAATTGCAAATTTCAATAGATGATGATTGCAATTTCAGTTCCATTTATTTCGTTAATAATTTGAATGTGTATATACAGGATGATGAGACTGACAAGTAAGGATAAATATTTCAGCCATTTTATAGATAGATATAGACACAGATATTTTGACTTCCTCTTATGGCTTACATGTTAGATATATATTATGGAAATACAAAAATGCTTTTCTTTACTTTATTTTGATTTTCTTTTTTTAATATTTTTTTAGTGTGACTACATTTTCGAAAAAGGGCAATTTTTCGTGATGGATTTAGCCAAATTTAAATCTGGTAAGATAAATGGTCTACCACAGTCAAATGTGCTTTAAACCGTTTGGATAAGTAATTGATTGCAAATTTTAATAGATAATTATTGCAATCTGAGATTTATTTGTTTTGTTAATGATTGTAGCATATTGTTATATTAATTCTGAATGTTCATAGAAAAGTGAATGAGTCTGACAAGTAATGCTTAATCTTGTACGCATTTCAAAGGCAGGAACTGTGGCAAATCCCACCAAGTCAAATATACTTTACGGAAATACCCCCCCCCCCCCCTTGTTGCTTTGTTTTGATTATTTTGTTTTTAATTTTTTTATAACTAGATTGTCTCCAAACTACAGTTTTTTATATTGGATTTTCGCAAATTTGGCATGATAAAATAAAGGGCCCATATCTCTAAAGAGAGTATTTGGATACATTCTGATTGAAAATATTAATAGATGATGGCTGCAAAATGAATTTTATTTGTTTATTGATAATTGAAGCATAGTATTGTCTTAATTTTCAATAAGGATATAAGGGAGGCTGAGTTTGAAAAGTATTTATTAATATTTCAGCCATTTTATTGATAGATACTGAAAGAAATCTTTTATCATATAATTTTGCATTTTCCTTATCGAAATGCAATAAAACATATTTCACCACTTTTCTTTGATGACTTTATATCATACGTTTTTATGGTTTCTCTATCTCAAACTGAATGGACTTTACTTGAGAACAGCACAAACCAATTCATTTACAGCTATTTACAGGATGACTTGAGAAAGGGAAACTTCAGATAAACACAATCCAGCAGTCAACAGTCACTTACAGCGTAAATGCAAGCCTTACGCACAATAAACACAGACTGAAAAATAGCTATCGTGTAGCCCAACAAACAGTAAATAGCAGCGAGCTCAATTATGGAACGTTAACAGCAAACGTAAGCACAGCTCACTAATAGCAAGCGAGAAAAGTAAGCTCGCTCAACTAGTCGCTACTCTTTTGAGAGTATATCCCGTTTGCTGTAACCTGTCCCTAGTGTATAGCCGGGTGCTCGAAACTTCGAAAAACACCGCGAGCCATCCAGCGACTAGAAGACTATTCCTTTGATCAAAACCAACCCGGAAGACGCCAAGCCCTTCAACAGCCGCCGCCCCATGCCTTCTCCTTCGGCGTACTTTCGTGGTTCTCCCCCTTTTGTAACAATACTTATTTTTGGTGTCATTGGATTACCGCCCAATTGCATTTTTTATGATGCCTTTAGCCGATTTTGGCATGATAAAATATATGGTCTTTACTTTACTTTAATTCTTTGGATAAGTTTTGATTTCAAATAATAATAGATGAGCATTGCAATGCGAGACGCATTTGTTTAATTAACGTTTGAGGCATATTATTGTCTTGAATTCGAAAGAGGATATAAGGAAGGATGAGTCTTATAAGTAATTATTAATATTTCAACCATTTTATAGTTAGGTCCTGCGATAAATCTTTTATGAAACCTTGTTAGAGCATTATGAAATGAAAAAAAATTATTATTTCGTCACTTTATTTTGATAGTTTTGTTATCATGTCCGAAATGATGTTGTTCTTGGGATGAGGTTTTTGGCGTCAACAAAAATCCGTAGGCGAAAAATAAAAATTTTAGTGTCTGCATAACCACACAAAAATTAGCTTTTAATAATGACATTGCATTTACAAAAACTCTGATTAAAAAATAAATTAATGACCACTGCAAATAAAACCAAGAAAAATGTCATTTTGAGCACGTGATCATATGAAATGAAATAAATTGGAAATGGGAGATTTTTTAAACATTAAATGCGAGATAATGTTTTTTATGATCGTTTGTGATACTAAAGTGACTCATTCAAGGAAACAATTAAAATAAATAAAAATATAATTTCTATTGCAAGAGCACGAGGTTCTTTGCCGCTCAAGAAATTCCGTTCTGATATGATACATTGAAATATACAGATTTCATTTGAAATTTTTTACAATGATTTTTTAAATAAATATTTTAACTATATTTTTCAACAATTTATTTCGTAAAAATAACAATTTAATCCGCACGAGCATGGTAAAAAATTATTTATATTTTGTCTGTAATTTGATTGTCGCTGTACTGCAGTTTTTCATGATAGAATTCGCCAAATTTGTCGGGATATTTTGGCGAGAAGGCAACGAAACGAATTGTATTCTAATGACTTACAATAAAGATGGTAGATTTTAATCTAAGTTTTGAATTAAATCGAAAAAAAATTATAGACTGTCATTTTGTATGGCCACGATAATTTAAAAACGCATGGAGCTAGATAAATAAAATTTATAACTTTGCCTTTACAATTAAAATTTCGACTTTATGTTAAATTTTACATTTATTTCAACTGAACTTAGTTTTTACTATACAATGAATGCAATTCTGTATACAGTTTTATACATTATCGATCAAAAATATGATACTCAAAAAGTCCCCCCCCCCCCCTTAATCACTGAACATTTGGATGAATTAAACTCAAAAAGATTAAAATGAAATCTGCCATGCACGTTTCAATGTATCATGTCAGAGCAGAATTCCTTGAACGGCCAAGCACCACGTGCTCGTGCGAGTCAAATTATATTTTTATTTATTTTAATTATTTCATTGAATGAGTCACTTTAGTATTGCAAATGATCCATAAAACTTTGTCTCGCCTTTTTTGATAAAAAAAAATATCACATTTCCTATTTATTTCCTTCTACATAATCGTGTGATTAAAATGCCATGTTCCTAGGTTTTATTTGCTGTAGTCATTAATTTATTTCTTTGAAATCAGACCTTTTGTAAATTCAATGGCAACGCGTTATCAAAAGCTTAATTTTTGAGATGTTCGTGCAGATAATAAAAATTCTATTTTTTGAATATGGATTGTTTTATTTTTCACCTACGGATTTTTATTTAGTCCACAAAACCTCATTTCCAAAATAACATCATGTTCTGACATGATAATAATGATTTATTGTTTAAATATAAAAGTAAATCCTATAAATAGTCAATATCCTTTGTTATGTTCATAATATTTGCCAAACTAATAAGAATATATCAGTCACTTTGATAATTAACATTAATATTTAAAATAATATTAAGGTAACAGATATTCCTTTCAATCAATATGAACAGTAGTAGTAAAAAAAGAACAACTATCTTTTATAGTATTTTATAATTTTAACAGCTTCAGGTAAAAATCTTTATAAAAATAGGCAATTGACTAAATAATCAAAGTCAATTAAAGCATATATTTTCAGATAAATTAAAAAAAAATTATAAAATTACTTTGATCTTTTATTTATGTCTATTTATATCAGACGAATTTTTCACTTAAAACACTTGTTATTTTATTATACTACTTAACATATTTTGTCCCCAAAATATTTTTCATTTTACATAAAAAGCTTTTCTGAATTCGAAAACGACACTGATTATTATAATCAATTTGTCAGCTTTACATTTCGAACATTAATTTGGCTTTATGAAGCAAAGATGATCCGCAGAATGAAGTGAATGATTAATCATCAAAAGGTACTTCATTCGTTTCCTAATGAAATAAGTACCTTTTAATGTTTTACTTCCCGATATTTAAATATGATGGTTGCATTATAAAATTGATTTGTTCTGCTAATGACTAAAGTAATTAATTGCTCTTAATTGGGTGGAAATGTTCATTTTCTAGCAGCTTGAAGATTAATATTTAATCTCATTCGAAAAATGACTGTACATATTTATATAAAATAGTTCATATTTATATAAAACATATTTATATAAAAATAGTTCATAAATTTTACGATCATTCTACACATTATTTTCAGCTATTTGCAAATTTAATGAAATGCATTTATATATTTTTTTAAAACTTATAGAAATGTAATTTAGTATTAATTATACGCCTTATAACAAAGTAAATAAATTTCAGTAAAAAATACAACTAGACTTTTAAAATTATTTCAAGGTTCTAAATAGAGAAATAAGCCAATTACTTAAATTCAATATTTTTAGATGTAGTTTATGAATATTTTATACTTTTTTCAGCTTATTTTAAAGTTGAGTATCATGTTATTTTATTAAATTTTTCTTACGACTTTCTGATACTTAGGGAAAAATGAATTTTTGGATATAACTAGATATGATTTTACATAAAAAAGGGCACAGGAACAGTAAATTCATTTGAAGATGGTAAATAGAAAAATAATTCAGTTGTTAAAATGTTGAACAGGGTAATGAAAAATCGTATGATAACTGAGGCATCGTTAAACTTATAGTTAAAAACCTGATTTTTTTCTTCATGCCTCAAGGGATCTTTAAAATGACTTTTTGCAATTTTCACCTCAGCAATTTGAAATTTTAGGCATTAAGAGTAACATTTCAGGAGTTCACACACAAACATTTAAAGCATTGTGTTAATTTATTTATCAGTTAGAGAGGCTAATATAATATTATATTAGAGATAAATAATATTACTGAAAAATGTTCCAGGCTCTCCAAATTTGTTCGAAAGCGCTCCAATTTTTATCATTACTTACTTTAACCCTTTTGAAACAAAAGTTGTGATTAATCTTGAAGATTGAGAACAAAATATCAAAACGTATGTTTGTGTGTGTACTTTTAGTATCCTATTGCGTATGCCAATGCAGTAAAAATAATCTAAATATAGTAATTTAGTAATATAGTAATATTAATATAGTGATATAGTATATAGTAATATAATCTAAATATAGTAATTAAAATCAAATTACTATAATATATTTATTATTGTTGTTGTAGTTACATATGGCATTTGCTCGCTGAGGCAGTCAACGATTTAAGTCTAATCAGCGTCTCTTGTTTTGTAGTAGCACCAACTAGGGCCAAGAGTACGACCTATGCTACTCACTAATCACATTCACTCGCACAGCCTCTTTTTACTGAGGGGCACCTTTACACAATTTACATATAGAGCATAGAAGAACAACCATGCACTAACAGGGATGCCCAGATAAAAGAAAAGAAGCGATACCCCTATGTCAGTGAGCCGCGGTATTATATTTATAGATGTTCAAAAATAATAAATATTTATACATAATAAATATACAGAAATAGCATTAAGAATATTTCATGAATAATAATGATATTTAAAAGAGTTTTCTCCAATATTTATAATTTCTATTCCAAACTAAACCAGTATTTTTGTCACCGAAAGAAGTCCTTTACAAGAAAATGCAGTTAAATTTTTATTACATTTACACAGCTATTATATTTTTAAAAATTTGTTTTTGAAAAGTGTAGGCTTCTTAAATAATGAAATTATTACTTCAAAACCCATTCAACATTCTGAATCATAAGAACCTTTATATATTAATGAAAGAAAGACTCAAATTTTATTATTTCCTAACGACACACATGAATGTGATTTTAAAATGTAATAATTTTCTTCAAAAGTACGAGACAAATTTGTGTGTTTTAAATACAGGAAACGAATCAGCATTTTAGTATTTTACGTCATTTTGCTATTCACAAAAGCCAGTATTATTTAAGAAAATCTGGTCAAAAGACATAAAAGGTGCCCCAGAATTTCTAGAGAACAAAGGCTAATCTATTTTGAATTTGATAGTCGTGACTTGAATAACAAGGCTTTTAATGTTTGGATGCAAGGATGGTAGTACTTTAAATCCCATTACATACAGTGTCATAATCTAGTTTTGTTGCGAGAGTGAATAAGCTTTTGTTGCAGGATGTGAGGTGACGTGCTGTCGATGTTAATTAAGTCTGTCTACATAAACTAAAATTTTATATGAGCAATGTTCTGTTGAACCTTTTGTATTTATAGAATTTATTTGTAAATAGTTTGAGCTATTATAAACTTTTAGTTAAAATAATTTTCTAACGGACTTAGATAATTATACTTTATGTTTTTTAAAATATAGAGCAATAATTCATAAAGTTCATATTTTGTGGCGATATGCTGTCGATGTTAGTTAGGTCTGTCTACATAAAACAAAAATTTGTATGGGGAATGATTTGTAGTCAAAATTCAATATTTGATCCTATCTTACTAATTTGTAAACAGTAAAAGACAGTATAAACTTTTAGTTGAAATAATTTTCTAACTTACTTAAATAATTATATTTCATGTTTTTTGAGTAAATAAATATAGAACTAATATTGAAAAGTATATATTTCAAGGTGCTGTACTTTTGATGTAGTTAAGTCTATCTACATTAAATAAAATTTTATAGGGGTGATGTTTTGTAGTCAAAATGCCTACTTTAATCCTATCCTACTAATAAGTAAATATGAGACAGTATAAAATTTTATTTCAAATAATTTTCTAACTGACTTAAATAATACAACTCTAACAATCTGATACAGCGAAATAAATACTATCTTAAATAGCTAATTTGGTTTATTCATTTCTTATTAGAAATATAAAAGAAACTTATGGGACAACTTAATGTACAGAATACATATGGTTATTCAGTTTTACATTAACTGCTAAGTTCCAAAATCTAGAAATAAATATGAAATAGGCCGAACATTTTGCTGTATATATATATATATATATATATATATACAGCAAAAT
>JAOUZG010013082.1:0-19192 GCA_026289955.1 Argiope argentata
TCTTTAGTCAGAGAATGAAAAATTTCAACAAATTTGCATAAAGTCATTTGATTCTTTATTGTGGAAAACACAATAAAGACGAATGCCTTACCTCCCCCTCCCACTGAAAACCCAACTGCATAAACTGTGGAAATGAGCACTATGCTTCATATAGAAGTTGCGAACAGTTCCCAAAATCCCCCAAGGCGAAACCTAAATGCAAAGGAATATAACAACCCCAACCGTTCCAAAGCAAAAACTTATCTTAATCAACCACATCATGAAGAATTATCACCCATGCGAACCCTGCAAATAGGTCACATAAAAAACGTACAACCCCAAGGCCACTCCCCTCCCAAGGTATCACTTAACTTGAGGAAATAAAATATATATTCGACAAATTCAGGTGCCAATTCAGAGGCCATGACATATTAGACCCATACAAACGACTGAAAAACACAAATAACAACGTAGGTAAAGTCTATATACTATCAAATCTATAAAAATTTTCAGCGATTAAAATTAAGTTCACAATTTTATTTATCTGCTCAACCAAAACTACCTTACGTAAATGTAACAGTAATATGTTTAAATGTTCTCTTTGAATTCATGTATTCTATATTTTTCATCTGCGTTTCCTGATTCTTACCACTATTTATAATTGAACATTATTTTCATATACTTCAAGATGTCGATAATTCCCTGGAAAACACTGCAGTTTAATCCATAATTACTGCTGCTCCAAAGAGTTTGGAGCCGCTTAGTTTTCTTGAGACATTTTCGTAATGGTTTCTATTCTTCGATAAGTAAGAACGTATTGATTATAAATGTAAGGTTTATTCGTATATTATTATATTAGACACGTTTTCCTCATTGATTTATAAACCTTTCTGATCGCTATCAAATAGAACTTTTCTCAGGAGTTTGAGGGTAAATTAATATCAAGTATCATCTATAAGATTGGGTGGAAACAGTTTTATATCCCACTATTTTTTTTATATCTGTGATTCAGATTCTTTTAAACACTGATGTTTCTTTTTACCATATATCTATTTAAAAATTCTATTTCAGAAGTTATGTTGTATTATTTCCAATATCTTACTAACGATCATCTCAAAGTAAAGTTTTAATTTAGCAGAACGTCAGTCAATTTACTCTATTCTGATTTTCAAATTTTACATTAAAATGTTTTGACTGTTTCATGTGTTGATCAGGCTTTTACCACTATAACTAAATAAAAATTATTTTGATAATCAGCAAAATATGGATATTATTTGTTTATATTTTGTAAATATTATTAGTTTTTCTATTTTGCTGCTCTGAAAAAACCAAGAGCGGCTGTTTTTCTTCGAGTTGTACAATTAATCGATAAAGTTTTTAGAAGTTTCAATACATAAAATTGCACGATGATGGGTAGGTTTTACATCTGTTCCATAGGGCTGTGGATCTAGGTGGAATGTTAAAGGTTCATTAAAGGATGCGTTATAAAAAGACACCATGTGGGAAAACCTCATTTTGCACTGTTTATTATGGGAAGAATTTTTAACGCAGTGATATTTGCAAGGCATGAACATATTTCTATTCAAGAGAAAAATATAAATTTTGTGAATGAAAATGTCATAAAATTTTCTTTTTTGAAACAAATAACATAGAATTATTTTTAGAATATTTCCAGTCTAGAAGTTAAAAACATAAATAATTGTTAACATTAACTTCATAGTTTTGAAATGATCGCTTTGCCAGCCATAAAGTAAACAAATTATAAAATATATGTTACATATGCTTTCGTTCCTTACTATGAAATTGTTTTCATGTAATAGGACTAAATCTTATCAACTCATTGAAAATTAATGAGAACAAAAATATCTATTTGCAATGCTGAAAGTAATTGCGTTTGTATTGAGTACTTTTGTCTATGTTATCAAGTGAGAATATGATATTGTTTTGATTACGAGGTGTGGATGTTTTCGAAATTTAGAAGCAAAATATATTTTTATGTGTTTTTACCAGTATTACACTCTCTTTATGTATGCTTTTTTGAACGCAGATGCGTTTTTGAAAGTTGTACCTAAATTCACCAGTATAGCTTTATTATTAATTATGTGTCCTCAAAACATATGTGTTTTTAAAAGGTCGACATATAATTTTAATATCGTAGATGTTTCACAGAAGAAAAATTATGACATATAATTTATGCATGCCTTTTTTCTTTCCTAAAAACTTTGTTTATAGACTTGGACTAAAAATGGAGAGCCTGATGAAAATTCATTTAATAAATAATGAAACTGTAGAAATACTTATTCAAAATTTATGCAAAAGCGATTAAATTTTGAAAAAAATTAGAGGAAAATAACCATGTTTGTTCACTTAGCTTTTAATTGTAATTCCTTCTATTTGTTCAGGAAAAAGAATGCAAACATGATTGTTTTGACATTATCTAATTTTACCTCAAATTATTTTTTATTTTATTTTATTTTATTTATTTATTTTGAAAATCATACATAATATTAAAAATCACTTTATTCGTCATTGAACATTTATTTTTGCATAAATATACAAAATTTCATAGCTGTCCTAAAGGTTGAATTGAATCATAAAAAATAACCTAATCAATTGTTTTTTAATTATTCCAAAACTCCCAGATACGTCTGCAGAAAACTCTGCAGCCCCAGTATGTGGTAGAGGCATAGTATAGCTTATACTTTCCACCTTTAAATGAATGCAAAGTTTATTTCGTGATCAATTGGGGATCTGAAGACATTAAATAATTTAGAGTTCAAAAATGAATGGAAAAACAATTCTTAGTTTTTCCCAATATAATTCAAATTTTTAAATTGTTATGTGTCCATCTACAGTCAACTCAGAACATAGTTTTAATTAATCAAGACATGTATTTATCACTTTTATAATAGTATTTATCACTTTTATATAGCATATCTCGCATTTAAATTTCATTACTGTGTGGATGTTTAGTTATCACAGGCCACTTACCGAATTTTAAAAGTTTCTTCTGCACTTCAAATTCATTATTGGCCTATTAAAATACCCATCTTTTAAAAATGGACGAAATCATTTTCAATGCTGAAAATTAGAATATTTATGCGAATCGGATTCATTAAAAAGGGAAATTCATAAGAAATTTTCTTTCAATAAATATTTTCTATTTTTTCAGAATAAATTTCAATAGAATAAAATTTAAGACAATTTAAACTTCTCGCTTTACGCTATTACTATTGCTACAAATCCACAGACAATACAAATCCATTTTATGAATGATTTGATGTTGTAATTAAGTGTATTTAAAAATATAAAAAAAAACAAATTTGGATATCCTTGAATTAAACTATGTACCACTAAAATAATAAAAAAACCATGTTTATATTTATTTTTTTAAATTTGTTATTTGTTTATGTAGCCATTTTGATATAATGGTGTATTTCACTTATGTGTCTCTCATCAATGTAAGAGTGGCATGTATTTCTAAATTAGCTTACTGCGTAAACTATTATGGTTAGTGGATATTGCTTCAAAGTTAACAGGTTACAAATTAATTTTTATCTTAACGTTGCAGATTTTGACCCGATAATTGTTACCGTTCATGAAGAAAATAAAGGTTCAAATATTTTTTAATTAAGATTTAAAATGTTTTTTTAAACTTGAAATACTTTTCAAAAGCTTTGAATAAATTGAGAAAAATTCATTCTATAAATAATCTAGGAGAAAAATATCCATTCGCAATATTATGTAAAAGCGATGCAACTGAAAAAATTTCAGAAAATAATTGTGTTTATTAAACACTTTTTATTACATTCTTTATCATGTGTGAACATGATAGCGTTTGGGCTAGGAGGGGTTTTGTTGTCTCCAAAATTTAAGAGAAAAAAATATTTTTATCTGCTTTTATCACTTTTATATTATTATCATATACGCTCCTTTGAAAGCAGATGCGTTTTAAAAAGTTTGATCTGCTTTTACCAATTGTGCTTAGTTATTGCGAATGCTTCTATGAAAGCTGATGCTTTTTAATAGGCTGACCAGTTTTTACCAGTATTGCTTTATTAATGCGTCTGCGTGTTTGACAGCAGACGTGTTTCTAAAATAATGACGAAGAATTATGAGATAATAGCTGAGTTTCTTGTTATTGTGCATCACGCTGTCTTGTGCTTACAATATTTGATAGGGCTTGAAGGATCCCAAAATCGTTCAAACTTGAAAACTGTCTTTGTTTCAAAGAAAATTTTAAAATGAAAGTTTAAACTCATTATCGTTTTATACAAAGAGAGAAAGAAAGAGAGAGAGGAATAGAGGCCAGTAGAGAAGTCTCTTGATTGTTTCAGAAGAGTTCAATATGATTAATGACTTCAATTTTTTTTAAGAATAATAATAACTTTTAAAAAATATTTTTCTCACATGATAAACTGAAATTTATTATGTTAGATTTCTTTTCGTTTTTTTTTTCTTCTTCTTAATTTTAGAAGGAGAACGTCAACTTTTTTTTAAAAAATGTATTTCAATATTCAAGTACCGCATATTATTTCTTGGATTTCATTAAAAAAAAATGTTAAAGCAAATATCACTTTGATCATTAGTGAATAGTTAAAGTTGAACAAATTACAAAATATGAATTAAATTAATTTTGAATTAAATTACAAAATATGAATAAAATTAATTTTGAATTAAATTACAAAATATGAATTAAATTAACTTTGAATTGAATTATAAAATATTAACGAACCAGTTGCTTTTAGATACATGAAAATGCTTAATATGTCACGTTTTCTGTAACTGAGGTATCCGATTGCGTTTAATAATCGCCTTTGAAGTACACATCAATGTGATTAATAATTACCAATTGTAATACATAATAATCATCTTTGAAATAAGGAATTTAAAAATCCGTATATTGTACGTTTCCGGACGTCGAAAGTGATATTTTGCAGCTGCATTTAAATTAGATGTTACGGGGAGTGACTTTTAATCATAATGTCGACTACTTTCAACATGTTCAGTGTTACCGGCATAGAAGAAAAAAATATGAAATGTAATTTATACATACTTTCTGTCTTTACTAAAACTGTTTTTTTTTTCATACCCTTGAATTAAAAATATATAGCGTGATAAAACCTCATTAAATCTTTACTTATAATAAAGCTCAATGTATGTGTGACTGTTGGCGATGTACAGGCCAGACCGTTCGACCTACAGCTACCAAATTTGGTATATGTATACCTTGGGTGCTGGGAATATGCACCTCGGAGCCATTTTGGATTTTTAATAAAATTTTAATTAATAAAAAAAGCGAAATGTTGAAGTTTCTCGCTATAACTACCGAAAATATTACAGCTCAAAATTGATTTTTGCATCAAGTTAAAGCTCAAAAAATTAGCTTTTCAATGATACTAATGTTTTGATCTACGAATTAAAACTCTATTTTTAATGAATTTTTAAACATTTAATTTAATCGAATTTTTTTCAACAATTTATTTCGCATAAAATAAAAATAAAATTTTATCTTCACGAGGATCTCAAAAAAAATCAGCTTTTAATAAAATGTTGCCATCACATTTTCAGAAGTTCTGATTAAAAAAATATTACCAAAAAAGCACAAAAATATAATGCTCATCACGTGATTACATGAAATAAAATAAATTAGAAATGTGATATTTTTTAAACAATAAATGCAAGAGAAAAATTTTCTTGATCGTTTGCAATATCAAATTTATTAATAAGCTTAAAGAATTAAAGTAAAAAAAAATACAAAATAATAATGTATTGCAAAAGTGCGACACTTAAAACGGAAAAAGATTTTTTTAGAAAAGCACTAAACGATAATCTTCTGGGACCAAGATTAATTATTTAAAAACAAGAAATCTTAAACGGACTTGAAGATGACGTCATTTCAAAGAAACGACAAATAAAAAGAATTGATAATGAGTAGAAGTAAAGCATTTTTGCATTCGTTTTTTTTTTATTTTTAAAAAAATCGGTCATGTTTTGAATTGCTACTTTTACTTATGTGAAGAAGATTTATTGTGCAAATCAAAGAATTCGTCTTTGTGATTGTAATTTATCTCCACATTTTAATGAATCATGCGAAATAAAAACACATCTGCTTTCAACGAAGCATACGTAATATTAAATCTATACTAGAAAAAGCAGGTCAGCTATTTGAAAGCGCATCTTCTTTAGAAACAAGCATACGTTATAATTAATAATGCAGAATTTGTAAAAACAGATAAAAATATTTTTTACCCTTATATTTCGGAGACATCAAAACTTTCTACCAAAACAGTATCAGGATCTCAAATGAGAAAAATAAATCAACTATCATTCCAAATTAAACATATAAAAATGTCATTTTCAGCATGTGTCTGCATAAAAGGAAACAAATATGAAACATGATATTTTTGGAAAATAAATGGAATGAAACGTTTTCTACGATATTTTATAATACATAGATTGAAGGGGAAAATGCTGATGAATTATGACTTTTAAATTTTTGCATATATCATCTGCTCTGTAAATCATATTTAACAAAATAGTCTAGAGACAATAAGTCCTTAAAATAAAAAAAAGTTGCACTCCAGTCAACTAAATCAATCATCAAAACTGATCGATGGATAAAAATTTCAATATAACTATTCGATAAAAACTGGCGATTTTAGATCCCTTTATCAAGATCTCAAAAAAGCTAATCAGGGTTATTCTAGAATAATTGGTCTCGATTATGAAAATGATGATTGTTCTAAACTTGCAATATTCAGAACTGAATAAATCAGACAGGTTTGAAGAAGAAAGAAATGTTAATTAATTTATTTTGCAGTTGAAATATTAAGAATATTTTACAAATATGAATCTATAAATCCAAAGGAATTTAAACTATAATTTTATAAAATATATTTATAAGCAAAAAAAATGTTATTATTGAGAGCAATTATATACATTTAAAAATAAAATTAAAAATTGAATGTTTCATTTAATCTGTGAAATTTTTTCAGAAAAATTCCTTGAAATATTATAAATTATAAAAAAATTATAACTTTTCAATTTCTGTATTGAACACAAAACTTCAATGTCGGACTATTCTGCTTTCAGTTCTTAGTTTTATCTAAAGACTCGCTTGGATTGAGTAAAGAGGTCTTTATATGAATTGAAGTTTCAGCATTTTCAATTTAATTTAAAAGTTAATTTTACGTGCACTGATAGAAAATCAGAGAGAGATGCGGACTTCAAAGATCAGGACTGCTTAAGGCCCACATAATATTAAAAGTGAAATATACGTCTATCGAAATTTGAAGCTTAAAAATAATTTGCTGAGAAACTTATTATGAGATCAAGTTACATAAAAAAATTGATTGAACCCTTTAGTCGGCATTAATACTGGCGAACCAACTGGTGACAAAAGGCTGCTAGTAAATAATAAAATAGTAGAAATATTTAATCGCAATATTATGTAAAAGCGAAATACTTCAAAAGATCGGAAGAAAATAAACGCCTTTCTATAGATTACTTTTAATAGAATTTTCTTCTATTTATCTTGGAAAGAGAATCTGAACAGGGTCGTTTTAAA
Source organism: Argiope argentata (assembly GCA_026289955.1). Lineage (NCBI taxonomy): Eukaryota > Metazoa > Arthropoda > Arachnida > Araneae > Araneidae > Argiope > Argiope argentata. The sequence continues at coordinate 7,550 of JAOUZG010013082.1, forward strand.
TTGGTTTCGTTTTAAATTAATTTAAATTATTTTTTAAATTTTATCTTTTCCATAAATCATACATAAAAGCAAAAAATCATTTCATTATCAGAAATCATTTATGTTTGCATGAATATACAAAATTTCAGTTCGCTTCCCTAAAGATTGAATTGAATCCTAAAACATCAACTTGGCGCAGTATGGCCAAATATGGCCCTTGCGCCAGTAAACCCTACAAAACCAACCAACCAACCTAAAACATCAACAAATCAATTGCTTTCAGATATTCCGAAATTCCCAGATATGTCTACTTGTAATGTTAAAAAAGGATTCCGATTGTTTTTAGAAATCATCTTTGTTTTGCTCAGTTTCGAAGTCAGAACATTGTTCATTTCTAGAGGTCTAAGAGTTCACTTTTACGGTTTTGTGAAGACGTAAATTATGTCTTGTAACCACGTTTGAAAATTTTACTCAATGAGGCATGTTGACCGTAAGTCTTTATTAGCAGTCTAAGTGGTTTTGTAGTACTTAGCATAACATATACCACTAAAATGTAATAAAAAATTATTTTAAATATATTTTAAAACTTGTTATAATTACAACATACTAATCATTTCATTAAAAAAGAAGAAATTAAACGCAATTTTTGGGACTTGCTTTTTTATATTAACACTGGCAATTATTCTTAGTTATTTTCTGAATGTATTTCGGTACATATATTAAACAGAGCTCATAACTTAATTTTTAATCATATCTGTAAACCTTCGAAATTTGGAAGGCAAATTAATTTCTAGCGCCATCTATTAAGAATTCGCGGAATCACTTTTATAATCAGGATATTATTATCCTGTCAGAAATGATGGGTTGACGGGGTGCCGAACCCCGGCAGGAGCTTATCCCCGGTAATGGCAGGTAGAGAGCACCTTGGCCTTCAGGAACAGGCAGGTAGAGAACACCTTGGCTTTCAGCACCTTGCCGTCAAGTGTGGTCTCTTCGTCTAGCTGTGGAAGGGCACCGAGGGAGACTGGAAAGGTATTTATAATCCTTGGCAAGTAGTGGAATAAGGATATTATTATCCTGTCTGAGATTTAGATTTTTTTAAAGATTGGTCTGTTTTTCAGTATTTGTAATTTGGAAACAAAAATTTGTTTAAAAATGCTCTCTCAAATCATGTATTCCATATTTTTCACCAGCGTTTTTCTGATTTTTACCACTATAATTAATTAAATATTATTTTCATATTCCGCAAAATGTCACTTACACTAGTACTACTATTCTCTTTATATGATTCTGCTTGCTGCTCTCAAGTATTTGGAGTGGCTTATGTTTTTTGAGTTATTCTATTAATAGTTTCTATTCTTCGACAAATAAGGGCATACTGGTTTTAGATTCTTCTCGTATCCACTTAAATTAGTCACAGATTCATCACTGATTAATAAGCATATTTGATCAATTTCAATTAGAAATTTTCTCAGGAAATTAATTGTATATTGATAGCTAACATCATCTATAAGCTTGGGCCGATCCAGTTTTATATCCCACTGTTTATTTTATATCTGAGATTCACATTCTTTTAAAGACTGAGACTTCTTCTTAGCATATGTATTTTTAAAAATTCTCTTTCATTAATGCTGTTTTTTTCCCCAATATCTTACTAACGTTCATCTAAAAGTAAAGTTTTAATTTAATAGAACGGTAGTCAGTTTACACCATTTACTCGATGTTATGACTGTTTCGTGTGTTAATGAGGGTTTTACCACTATAACTAAGTAAAAATTATTTTGATATACAGCAAGATAATATATTTCGTAAAATTGTAAATGGTTAATTCTGACATTATATTTGGCTGCTCTGAAATAATCTGGGCGGCGTATATTTTTCCTAATGTTTTATTAATCCTGTCGGTCATCGAAGTTTCAGTGCTTAAAGTTGCGCATGGATGGGTTGGTTTCATGACTGTTACGTAGGGGTATTGTTCTATGTGATATAATTACTGTTCTCTAAAGGTTGCGCTTTAAAAAGATGCAATTCCCGGAAACCTCATTTTGCACTGTTTCTTATTGGAAGACTTTCTTAAATGCATTTAGACTTGCAGGGAATGAACATGTTTCAGTTCATGAGAAAAATACAAATTTTGTGATTGAAAATGTCATTAATATTTCTTCTTAGAAACAAATAACGTATAATTGTTTTTTGGAGAATTTCCAGTCTAGAAGTTAAAAACATATAAATAATTGTTATTATTTAACTTCAATTATTTTCTAAATAAACGCTTTACCAGCCATAAAGTAAATGAATTATAAAATGACTTTTACATATGCCTTCGTTCCTTTCTAAGAAATTGTTTTTACGAGCTAGAATTAAATCATAACAACTCATTGATAATTAATAAGAAAAAAAATATTTATTCGCAATATTGAAAGTAATTGCGTATGTATAGAATGTTTTTCTCTATGCTATCATGAGACAATATGATGTTGTTCTGTTACGAGGTTTTAATGTCTCCGAAATTTATGGGCAAATAATATTTTTATCTGTACTGCATTTATGTATTCATCTTTGAAAGCAGATGAGTTTTTAAAAGTTTTACCTGTTTGTAACAATAATTGATTTATTATTACGAATGCTTCTTCAAAAGAGATGATTTTTTAAAAGGCCGATGTAAAGCTATGACATCGTAGCTGTTATTTCATTCCAAAATTGGTGGAGCTTCAAATCTTTGTATAATTGCAAAAAAATATTAAATTAAAAAAAATTAAGGTAACTAAGTCACACACACACACACACACACACACACATATATATATATATATATATATATATATATATATATATATATAATACAGTGTTAGAGGCCAATAAAAACGTCTCGTTACTATTTCATACTTGTTAATAACCTTAAATTAATAACAAAAAATTATTATTATCTCAGATCATAACATGAAATTTTACATAAGTTATTACAATTTTTTAAAACTTTTAAATTGCCAGTTATTCTTAGTTGTTTACTACGTATACTTATGGGTGTATATTAAACAAATCTATTGTACTAATTTCTAAAAATATCTGTTAACCTTTTAAATTTTGCAGGAAAATTAATTGTTAGTTCCAGCTATTAAGACTTTGAGGAATCGATTTTATATTAGAGACGTTTTTATTATCATATGTGTAATTCAGATTCTTTAAAAGTTTGTTCCTTTTCTTCAGTAATTGTGTTTTTTAAATCGAGTTTTTAAATATATATATATAAATTTTAATAATTATATTCTATGTTTTAAAATATCTTGCTAACGATCATCTCAAAAGAAAGCTTTAATTTGACAGAACTTTAGGTAATTTACTTCAATTACTTTATACAGTTTCTCGCAGTTTTCTGATAAATCCTTTGACTATTTTCATTTGTTGATCAAGACCTTACCACTATTATTAAAAAAAATATTTTTATTTATAACATTAAATCAATTAAAAAGTGTTTGCAATGTTAACGTTTTCGAACTTTGAATGCTGCTCTTAATGAATTAGAGTGACTAATATTTCTGTGATAAACTTAATTGCTAATTTCTATCTTCGAAGGTTAAAGGCAAATAAATAGCGCGATGATTTATTTGTATTATAAGAACAGTGCTTTTGATGTTCAAGAAACAAAGTGTTTCAGACAGATTCGTTGTCCGAAGAACTCTGTTAGTCATGTTTATAACGGGAAGGCTTCAAAAATGTGGATAGACTTGCAAGAAATGAGCATATTTCAGTTCAGGAGAAAAAAAATATAAATGAAAGTCGTATTCGAAACAATTATGGCATGGATAAATTTTAGATATTTGCAGAGTCTTAGAAGTGAAAAATTGGTAAAGGATTTTTAACCCCCCCCCCCAAAAAAAAACAGCAGTTGGAGAATAAAAGTACCACATAATTCGTTCAATGATAGAAAATCCTGCTATTTTCTTCCAGTCGAAATCTTGAAATGAAATATTGTTGCCCATGAAACTAGCACCATTATCACAGTATATGATGCTAATTCTTCCTCTTCCTTTTATAAATCTTTGCAGGGCCATATGGAACGATTCTGCGGACAAAGACATTGCCAATTCAAAAATAATGGAATATTACTTACCATGTCTCTCCACCCGTCAGCAGTTACAAAAAATTACACCCAGATCCACTCTAATCACCTCGATCGCAGTGGCGTGCTTGATAATATCATTGAAGAGAGGTGAAAAAGCTGGGTCGACTGATTTTTCATTCAGGCGACCAGGGATCTTTAAAACAACTATTTGTAATTTTCACCTTAGCAATTTGAAATTTTACAGGCATTAAGAGTAACACAATAGGAGACGGCTCACCAAACTGTAAAGCATGATATTAATTTATCTGTAAGTTTGGGGGTAAATATAATTTTATATTAGCTATAATTAATTTTATTGAAAAGTGTTACAGGCACTTGAAATTAGTTCGAAAGAATTTTTAATTTTTATTATTACTTACTCATAACCCTTTTGAAACAAAACTGGGGATTATTATTGAACTTTAAGTACGAAATATCAAGATTAAACAATACAATAAAAACTACTGTTTTTTAAAAACATTTAAGTAATTTGAATTATTACATTGGTTAATTTTGATATTTTTTTCTCAAACTTCAAGATTAATCCAAAATTTTGTTTCAAAAGGGTTAGGGTAAGTAATAATAAAAATTGGAGCGATTTCGAACAAATGTGGAGCACCTGGAACATCTTTCATTAATGTTATTTATCACTAATATTATTTATATTAACCCTCTAACTCATAAATAAATTAAAATCATGCTTTACAGTATGGTGATTCATTTCCTATTGTGTTACTCTTAATGCCTGTAAATTTCAAATTTCCTAAGGTGAAAATTGCAAAGAGTCATTTGAAAGGTCCCTTGGCGCCTTAAAACTTCTGCAAATGATACATTTTAAAATAATATTTCAGGCGAGTGTTCTAGCTCCAATGATGTGGTAACATTGTCTTAAATTAATGAGAAGACACTGAGTGTCTGAATGCTGTAAGTAATATGAGCTTCTTGAACAATTTGAGTAACGACCTTGCTTTTTTTTGTGATGAAATAGGTGAACTGAAATCTTTTGAATAATCTCCTAAAACAATATTTGTTTTTAGTCTCACTAGACTATTTTCTTCAGTAAAAGTCTGTGTTTTTCAAGGATTTTTTTTCCTCCTGAGAATGATTCCATTGAACGAATTGAAGGGGATAACTTTTAGTTGCATTTCCTTCTTCTGTCATTTGACACTGAGGCAATGATGATGGGGGATCTCGGTTGTAATGGGCATTTCTGATGAGCCTGAAGATCCACACCACTGTTTTTACATTCTTTATGTACTTAGAAAAATATTTGAAACTGAGTACTGAGAATAGCATTTCTGTCTATCAAAAATCTCTCTAGCTGGAAAACTGACAATAATAGCCTGTTTTAAATATTTAAATGTATCGTTATCATCTAATTTGACTAATTTCATCAATGTTCTGAACTGTTCCCAAATTCCTAGTCAATTTCGGGTTTCTCCATTTAAGTTTGATCGGTAGTCTGGTTCTAAACCATTGGCGACGTTTGTAAACGTCTACAGTAATGGCTTATGCTTACTTGTTTTTATGGGCTTACTCAATTTTATAAGCTTACTTGTTGATAGTTTTGATGAGTAATCGTTGTTTTGCTTCAACCTAGAATGCTATTTGATCCTGTCTTTGGACGACAATTGTTTAAAATCCAAGCTCACATTTATTTTATTTTATTCAATGGACGGATGAAGGAAACGTTTTAAAAATCACAAAGTTAGTTTTATTTTATTTACTCTTTCTTTTCTCTTTACGAATTCCGATAAAACCGAAACAAACAGTCCTTTTCCAATTGTAAACAAATCCCAATCTTAGTCAACTTTGATGCGCCTCAACATTAACCGTAACTTTTCTTTGTACCACTATTTTCAAATTTAAAAATAGTATTTTCATTTTACGAATTAGAACTTTCAATGGTTTTTAAAAAAATTTAATAGAGATTCATTTATTCGACAGCTTTAACAAGCTGTTGAAGTTAAGTGGAATAAAGTATTTCAACTTGCGGACTTCGAGATGGTATCGAATTCGCTCACAAGTATCGAATGTACCAGGGACCCATTCCGTCGTTCTGCCTTCCCCCAAATACTATTGTAAATTTGAAGCTACTTGATCTCTGTTCGAAACACGAACCGAAGGCCGTACTTAAGGTTAAAGGAAATGCAACAATCGTAACTTATCTGGGACGCAACCTCGTTCAGATGTATATTGATGTATTATCTGATTAAACGGTGGAGAAGGCATTTCTATCACTCTGACCAATGACAAGAGGATGCAAAAAAGTGTTGCAGCAGGAAACATCGCATCTAATTTCACTTGCGTACCAATGGCAATCCTGGAGGCCCTTCGGACGTATATTTCTTTGAGTGATGCCGACAAAGCTCGTCATTTTTTGAGACTCCAGGGCGGCCTTAGAAGCGGTGAGAAATGGAGACTCCAGGCTCTCGCAGGATATTCATCACTACTTACAGGATATTTTCCACATTGGGAAAAGTTGTACTTTCCAGTGGATGCCTGCACCCGTCGGCATTGAGGGGAATGAGGAAGCAGGTAGGCTGGCGAGAGACCTGAACTCGAATATTACCAGCACCATAACTTTGGGAGATGTTAATGCATTTGCGAGATACAAACTGAGGGAAAAACGCATCAAACGGGAACATCGATCATGTGTCATTAATGCAGAAAAGATTATTACCATAACTATCTCAAGACTTGGAACCCAACACTTCTGTGGAGTGGCCTTTAATAAAGACGACAAAAGAACCTACAAATGATGTAGGAACTGCCCAGAGGAGGAACTTACCCCGAAACACATCTCTTCTTGCCCGGCCATCACAAGAAGCTTACAGGCCATTGATGAATTTCCATTTCGGGGAGACCTCTACAATCACAAGATTGTGAACATTGCCAAAGCTGTGATTCTGACACATGGAGTAATTTGACTTGACTTCAAATGGACACGACACCAATCAACCAAATGGCTTAAATTTTATACCAGTAAATAAATGAAAGGTATTTTTTAAATTTATTGTTAGATGTTCAAATGTATCATCAAAGATAATAAAGTCCTTTCGAAATATACCTCCTAAAATACTGATCATCAATAAGACTCTTTTAATGTTTATAAAAGTCGCCACAAAACTTTACCAGGGCCACCGGGAACGACGAGAGCGATTAATTCTGGGGGCTTTGAACATATTAAAATATCTTTAAAAAAGACAAAAAATTACTATCTTAAACTGTTTTAAAATTGTTGTCTGAAATTATTTTCTATGCCAGAGCTTAAAATCAATTAATATGTGTTTCAAATATTTTATGTGTTTATTCTTCATGTATAATTGAATTTAATATCTCTAGATAAAATTATCAACAACTAAAGAAAGTGTAACAATGCTGTTAATTAATCTTCAATTTAAAACTATTTTGAACATTTTTTTAAGGGACAGAGGAACAAAAATGGAACGAAAAAGGTTGGAAGCTATACGCTTAAACGAAAAGCAAACATCGTCTACTCGTTTCCCCTTTTCTACTATTTTAGGCCCATAGACGGGGTAGCATTCTTCTTGGAGGCCCCGACTATACCCAGATAACTGGTATAATTTAAGTATATAACGATTATGACTCAAAACTATAATAAATAATATTCTTATCGTCTAATATGTTTTCATATTTTAAACCCCATTTATAAAAGAATTAACCTTTTATCATAAATTTGTAAAGGTGACAACCCGAAAGAGCAACAATTTAAATTTAGAATGTGAATTTTTGATTACAGTTGCATTTATATCATTGTTTTTAAATTAAAAAAGGCAATATATGAACCTTGAACTGGAGAGGAGAAGATTTACGACTTAAATGGAAACATGCGGTGGAGGAGATTGCGTTTTCTTCACACTCAAATTAAATTTTCTAATAAAAGTACTTGTTGAAAAATCTATCATTATAGTCCGTAAACACTTTTCCCGATATATAAACATGTTACAGAAATTTTCAAATATATTACCAATGAAAGAAGTAATTGCGTTTATAGTTATATTTTCTTCTAAAATTATACGTTATACCAAGTAATATTCTTGAAAAACCAACTATTTGTCGTTTTTCCAATCGCATTTATTTTTACAGTGCACAAAGTTATGTATAAAATATTATAAAAGAAAATTCAACAATTATATATAAAAAATTTCTGGTCTTTCAGGTGACAATTTGTAAAATTAATTACATTTTTCAAGTACAGATGGAGCTGCAGTATAGAAACATCTAAACTACGAACTTTTCCAAATATCAATCATGCGCATCAATAACATGCCGTAGTCTCAGAGCGAAATGAGCAAAAACCCGTGTAAAGGTCTCAGGTGGGGTGGATTCACATGAAGAACAGATGTTTTGCTCCAGTTGTTCAATTGTTTCTTTCCTTTATTGTATCGCTTTTCGGTCATTTGGTTACATTAAATTTCAATTCAATTCTTCGTCTTTTAGCATCAACACTGTGTTCTAGGCGTAGGAATTCCAACACCTAAAAAATCCTCTGTTCTAAGGAATGATTCTTTTTTTTTTTCGCAGCAAACGCTTTCAAATCACTAGCAGTGCCATCTGTCGTTTTAAATTATAACTAATTTTGCAAATTTGTCTGCCTGAAAATGTAACGTTGACCTAAGTATATTGCAACAAACGGTGCAATTATATCGTTGTCTGTTTAGTTTTTCTCGATTTTTCAGAAATACCGGTCATTATTTAAACACCTGGCATATACTTAATGTTAAGATTATCTTTTTGGTACAGAGATTTGTAAAGACTGGTTCCTTTTTAAATATTTATAATTCTGAAATAGAGTGTTATTCACTTTCGATCAATATAATTTTTAATTTAGCCGAGATCTTACTAAATATAATCTCATAATGAAGTTTCAATGCAGAAAAACATTAGCAATTTATTATTATTATTATATACTAACTAGCAGATTCTACAATTGTATTTCATTATTGTTTTTATGATTTGATTACGTTCATCAAAAAATAATGTACATTTACACAACCCACTATAATTAAGTAAAAAAAAAACTTTACTAATTTTCATGACACTTCTTTCCGAATTAGCAAACAACAACGAAGAAAAAAAAAATTAAAAATTGCAGTCATTTTCCTTGATAGAGCAAGGGTTTTTGACCAAGTTTGGATCCCCGGTCTCATCCACAAAATGATCACCTACAACTTCCCCCAAACCCTTATAGAATTAATAAATTCATATCTTACTGACCGATATTTTACAATGTCAATTAAACAAACCGACTCCCCAAAAAGAAAGCTAAGAACAGGAGATCCTCAAGGCGGTATTTTTGCCCCTGTGATTTTCCTACTATACATGAATGATATCCCCCAACAAAATAATATCATGATAAGTCTATACGCTGACGATACTTTTATACTTGTGCAAGGACAAAGCAATAATCCTACACCAAAATTACCTAACAAACCTAGAAAGGTGGCTGAGCAGATGGAAAATACAGTTAAATGTTGAAAAAACGGAAGCAATACTATTCTTCAAAAGAATAAATAACTGGCCCAAAATCAAAATATACAACACAGAAATCGAATGGCAAAACGAAGTGAAATACCTCGGCATCACAATGGATAGGAACCTAAACTACAGAGCGCACATAAGCAAAACGCGAGAAAAATTCAATAAGGCTTTTAGGGCACAATACCCTCTAATTTGCAGGAACTCCAGGCTTTCTCTCGAATGCAAAGTGCTAATATACCTGGCATACTTGAGACCAATCTTGACATATGCGTGTCCAATCTGGGCGGCAACAGCTAGTTCAAACCTAAAAAAATAATAGGCCTTGAAAATAAAACCGAAATAGAGAAATAAAAAAAGCCCTGAACATTCACCCAATAAAAATATCAGATCACAAGATTTAAAATGTAGTTTGTTACATTAAAATAAGAATCAAAGAATGAAAATATTTAGGATGTAGACTGCAAAAAAGAAATGAAACAATTATAATTTCTTTGGAATTATTATACTTTTGTATGAAATATATTGATGTAATGGTAGATAAAGACATTTTTTATTCAATTGCCTGCTTCGACAATTTTTAAAATGATCTATGTTGCCAATTCTAAAAGAAAAATATTTTTTAAGCATGGTTACTATTCTTAGAGATCTTTTTAATGCATTTGGACTAAATTTTAAGAATATATAATAAAGTTTAAATCGATTATATTTAAAAACAGAAATTTCAATAAATATTTTCTTTAGAATGATCTAGTTTGAGTACTTAGATTTTTTTTAATCTAATCCAAATTATTTTTTTACTTATGGATATATAAGTGAAAATCACTTTGATTTGTAATCATTATTTTTGGTTCTAAATTTATGCTCAATTTTAAATGCATTTGTCTTAAAATTGTAAAATTTTAAAATATAAACAGATTGAATAGGAATCTATTTTCACCAATATTTTCGAGCGGTCCACAGTGACGTGGTGATAAGGTGTTGGCTCGGAACCGTAGGGTTTCAATTTTTGGACCCGATTCCACCGAAGAACCATCATGTAAGGGTGGTATGTTGCATGTTAAATCCGTCAGGGCTAAATGCTCTCCCACTAGTATGGTGTGGGGAAAGGTGTGTCAGCTCAGGCGTCATCTAACAGCGGTTACGATGTCCATCCCAGATTAGCCCATCCCAGATTATGCTGCTCTACAACAGGATCGTTAGTAAAACTAAATCTAAAACAGCTTGCCGAGGGATTTTTTTAAATTTTGTGATCCGAATATTGAACGATATAATTGTTAAGGATGACCCAGATAGACGGAACATTATGAAATTCGCAAAGCGAATTTGTTTTATGTTGACCCACATGTTTAGAGAATCGCTTTTATACTGCTCAAAAATCAAATGACTTTATGCAAAATTGTTGAAATTTTTGATTCTCGGATCTTTAGAAGGTTCCGTTGGAGTTCCCGACCGTTTTGGGCTACCTCCAATCCTTGTTTTTAGCAGGAGCCTGGCTTTAGGTAATCTGGCATGAACTGAAAAACGTTGCACCTGATGGTGTGAGGGGGTGAGAATGGTTGCAGTAGCTGAAATCCCCTTTGGCTGTAGTACTCGTTTACGATTGATGCTAACAGTTCATGGTTTTGTAGCGTCATCCTTATACACCAGATAATATCCTTTGATCTGAAGGGTCCCTTTTGCTTGACTTGCTACATTTTATATCCGGATACTTTTAGCTATTTAGTAGCGTTCAGTGACGTTTTTATTTAAGTGAAGTAAGCATTACGTTTTTTATGCGTTTACAGTAGTTTCGAGAGGAAATCGCTGATGTTTTGGCGCACTTGCGGTTTTCAAGTAACAAAAGGGTTGTACTGAACGGGTTGAGGTGAATTGAGACATTAGAGAATTTTTGATTCTCTGACTAAAGTAAAATTTATATACAGTGATCTTCCAGGACGAAACAATCCTGTTGGGCCCTGAAAATTGTACTAATGATTCGTGTTTTCATCACCTGAAGCAACACCGTGCCAAAAAGTATATATATATATATATATATATATATATATATATATATATAT
>JAOUZG010013082.1:19292-33703 GCA_026289955.1 Argiope argentata
ATATATATATATATATATATATATATATATATATATATATGCTGTGATTGGCGATCAATAACAAGTTCAGATGACATTTTAGAATTTAATGAATGACAATAAAATAAGGTTCCTGCAAAACAAATGATGATTACTAATTCACAAGATGAAGTGGATAATCAAGTTCGGTCTAGCATGGAAATTCATCTTTTAACAGTATATTCTAATATTTCGTCTTCCTATCTAAAAACGCCGACATTCTCTCGTCCCGTTCAGGCTTCAACTGCCTCACCCCCGATGCATTAATAAGTGAAAACTGTCTCCTAATTGTAAGAAAAACTGGAGGTCCCAATATCAAATTTTCTTTCAAAAACGAGGAAGCGCATCGACAGCCGACTGAATTCTTAAAAACTAACAACCTAGATTACTTCATAATCATTCCAAAACCCAACCGCCCCATCAAAGTTGTGATAAGAGGAATTCCCAACAATATGAATACACAAATTACCAAAGAAGCAGTTGAGAGTGACTGCGATTTTAAAATTGAAAAAGCAGCTCAACTAACTAGATTTAGAATGAAAGGCCCCCTGCCATTATTGCAAATAACCCTTACTAATATTGAGATTAACAAGAAAATATGGAATTAACATCCCTACTAGACATAATAAGAAAAATTAAAAAGTTCGTTAGGGAAACTGAAAAATTCCAATGCTTTAACTGCAATTTTTGACACCATACTGCTGCATCTTGTCATATGTGACCCCTTTATATCATGTGCGGTGGAGAACACAATAAATACAAATGCCATACCCCCCACACACACACAAACTGAAAACCCACCTGCGTAAAATGTGGAAATTAGTAATATAACATCAAAGTCCCAAATAAATATAACAGCCCCAACCGTTCCTATACAAAATCTGTTCTTAATCAACCATATTATGAAGAAAAATCACCCATCGAACCCTGCTAATAGATCTCATAAATAACGTACAAACCCAAGGCCACTACCCACCGAAGGTAACTTGAGGGAAAAAATGTATCCTCGACAAATTCAGGTGCCTATTCAAAAGCCATGACATATTAGACCTATGCAAACGACTAAGAAACAGAAATAACAACGTTGGCAAAGTCTATATACTATAAAATCTATGAAATTTTTCAGCCATTAAAATTAAGTTCACAATTTTAATCCCCTGTCCAACCAAAACTACTCTCCCTCAATATAACAGTAATTTGTTTACAATTTTTCTTTGGATTCCTGTATCCTATATGTTTCACCTGCGTTTCTGTCTATTACCACTATGACTAATTAATATTATTTTTATATAGAGGAAGAAATTTTTTTTAAGTTTAAATCATTCTCTAATTTAACATGTTTTTCTTGCCTCAAAATAATTTGAAGCGGCTTATTTTTCTTGAGATATTATCGTAAGGGTTTCTGTTCTTCGACAAGTAACGGCATTCTGATTTCAAATGCAATTCTATTCGTATCCAGTTATATTAGTCACGGTGCCTACTAATTATTAAGCATATCTGATCACTTCACACAGGACTTTTCTCAGGTATTTGAGGGTGATTTAGATTGTTTGAAAGATCGGTCTTTATTTTAAGTATTTGTATTTTGGAAACAGAGACGTGTTTGAAAATTCGCTCTCAATTTTTTATTCAATATTTTGCACCTGAGGTTTACGGATATCTACCACTATTACTAATTAACCATTATTTTCATATACCGCAAGATTTCATCATTATGTTAAGATTAAATAGCAGTAAAATGCATCTATAATGCTACTCTAACGAATATGGAGCGATTAAATCATCTTGAAATAATCTTGCACGGGGGTGATATATTCGACGTTTAAGGGATTACTAACTTTAAATGCGACATCTTAATATATTTACTTATATTAGCCACTAGTTCATAAATAATTTATAAATCTTTCTGATCACTTTCCAATAGAACTTTTCTGGGGAATTTGATAGTAAATTAATCATCTATAAGAATGGGCTGAACCAGTTTTATATTCCACTGTTTATATTATATCTGTGATTTAGATTCCTTTAAACACTAGAACTTCTTCTTAGCATATATATTATAATAAGTTCTCTTTTAATAATTATGTTCTTTTTTCCCAATATCTTACAAACGATCATCTCAAAATAAAGTTTTAATAGAACGTTAGTCAATTTACACCAATTACTCAATGTTATGACTGTTTCTTATGCTCATGAGGTTTTTACCACTATAAATAAATAAAATTATTTTCATATACAACAAGATAATGCATTCTAGATAAAAGTTGTGTAAGGATACTTCAGTTATTCCATTTTGCTGCTCTGATACAATTAGAGCGGCGTATAATTACATGATGTTGTTATTAATGTTTTCGGTCTTCGAAGTTTCAGTGCTTAAAGTTGCGCGATGATGGACTGGATTTATGATTGCTCCATTCGGTTATGGTTCTGTGTGATATGTTTACTGTTCAATAAAGGTTGAGCTTTAAAAAGGAGCAATTTTAGGAAACCTCAATTAATGTTTTTTATAAGAATAATTTTTTAATGCAGAGAGACTTGCAAGGAATGAACATATTTCAGTTCAAGGGGAAAATATAAATGTTGTGAATGAAAATGTCATTAAAATTCCTTCTACGAAATAAATAACGTATAATTTTTTGGAGAATTTCCAGTCTAGATGTTTAAACCTATAAATAATAATTATTATTTAACTTCAATTATTTTCTAAATAAACGCTTTAACAGCCATAAAGTAAATGAATTATAAAAAATCTTTTACGTATGTTTTCATTTCTTACTGCCTCTTTGCAGTAGAACTAAAGCTTAACAGCTCATTGAAATTTAATGACAAAAAAATTATAGTTTTGCAATAAAGAAAGTGATTGCGATTGTATAGAATGATTTTGTCTATGTTATCATGTGAGAACATGATGTTTTGATAACGAGGTTTTGATGTTTTCGAAATTTACCGGCAAAAAATATTTTTACCTGCTTTTACCAGTATTACATTATATTTTTATTTGCTTCTTTGAATGCAGATGTGTTTTTAAAAATTTTACCTACTTTCACCTGTATTGCTTTATTATTAGTTATGCGTCCTCATAACGTATATGTTTTTAAAATGTCCATATAGACATATCGTGAAGCTTGAAAAGTTTTATTATCTATTTACTACCTGTACCTATACACATATATTAACCGGAGCTTAAGCCTTAATTTTTAAACACATATGATAAGCTTTCAAATTTTACAAGCATATTATTGGTTAGTGCTTGGAATCCACTTTGTATATTAACATGTCTGTGACTTAGATTCCTTTAAAGATTAGTCCATTTCATTATTTACATTTTTAAATCCGAGTTTTTAAATAACTGTTTTTTTAATAAATTGGTTCTATGTTTTCCAATATCTTACTAAAGATCATTCAAAAAGAAAGTTTTCCTCTAACAAAATGTTAGATAATTTATTCTAATTATTCTATACTGGTTCACATATTATTAAATATTTTTTATTCAAAGCAAGATGTCAATTAATGTTAATAAGTGAATTAAACAGTGTATTCTAAATTACTTGCATCTAACAAAATTGGAACGGCTTATTTATTCCTAGTTGCTCAAATAACGGTTTCACTCTTTTCAACTACGAAATGCAAGGTTAAATTGGGTTAAAATTCCGCTTTAATTATTTATATTGTACAAGAAGAGTGATTTTGAAATTAAAAAGAAACATGTTTTAGACGGATTCAGTGTAGAAAAACATCTTTTGAAATGTTTATTATTGGAATCATTTTTAAATTTACAGACTTGAAAAGAAAGAACATAGTTCAGAAATTCATAGTTAGAAGTTTAAAGCCTATAAATGAATGTTAACTTTTAAATTTGGCTTTTTCTAAAATGATCGATTTGATAGTCATCAAGTGAACAAAATATGAAAAAGCTTTTACGTATGGTTTCCTTCCTTACTCAGAAATTCTTTTCTTGCTCTAGAACAAAAGCTCAGCAACAGATTGAATTATGGAGAAAAAAAATATTTATTCGCAATATTGAAAGTAATTGCTTTTGTATAGAACGTTTTTCTTTATATTATCATGAGACAACATGATGTTGTTTGGTTAGGAGGTTTTAAAGTCTCCGAAATTAACGGGCAAATAATATTTTTACCTTTATTGCATTTATGTATTCATCTTTAAAAGCACATGCGTTTATAAAAGTGTCATCTGTTTTTACCGATAATTGATTTATTATTACGAATGCTTCTTTAAAAGAGATGATTTTTTTAAAAAAGTACATGTAGAGCTGTGACATCGTAGCTGTTAATTCATTCCCAAATCGGTGGAGCTTTACAAAATTATCCTTATCGATCTATCTATATTTATTTATAATACCGGGATAGAGACCAATAAAAACGTCTCGTTATTGTTTTAATTTTATTATTAACCTTAATATAATAATGACAATTAGTAACTTAAAATATAATAATATTCTCAGATCATAACATAAAATTTGGCATAAGTTATTTCATTTTTTTAACTTGACAATTATTTTTAGTTATATACTACATATACATGTAGGTAGATATTAAACAAATCTATTGTACTAAATTCAAAAAAATTCTGTTACACTTTTAAATTTCGAAGGTAAATTAATTGTTTGTTCCATCTATTAAGATTCCGAGGAATCGATTTTATATTACAGAAGTTTTTATTATCACGTGTGTAGTTCAGATACTTTAAAAGTTTGGTCCTTTTCTTCAGTAATTGTGTTTTTAAAACCGAGTTTATATATATATATATATATATATATATATATATATATATATATATATTGATAATTATATTCTATGTTTTACAATATCTTGCTAACGAACATCTCAAAAGAAAGATTTACATTGACAGAAGTTTAGGTAATTTACGTTAATTACTCTATACACTTTCTCACAGTTTTCATTTAAATCCTTTGACTATTTTCATTTGATTATCAAGACCTTACGACTTACGACTATAATTAAATAAAAATTATTTTCATTTATGACAAATCAACATTATCTGTTCATTCTTATAGTTTTCAAACTTTGATTGCTGCTCTACAGGAAATAATGTGGCTAACTTTTCTATGAGAAACATAATTGATAGTTTCTATCTTCGAAGGTTAAAGACAAATAAATAGCGCGAGTATATGTTTGTATTATAAGAACAGTTCTTTCGATGTTCAAGAAACAATATGTTTCAGACCGATTCGTTGTCCGAAGAACTCTGTTAGTCATGTTTATAACGGGAGTTATTTAAAAATACGGATAGACTTGCAAGAAATGAGCATATTTCAGTTCAGGAGAAAAATAAAATAGATGAAAGTCGTATTCGAATCAATTATCGCATGGATAATTTTTCGGAAATTTGCAGAATCTTAGAAGTGAAAAACTGGTAAAGGATTTGTTACCTTTTACTTCGGCTATTTTTAAGTTGACCACTGTTGCCAACCTTGAAGTAAAATATATATATATAATATCTTTTACATATGATTTCGTTCCTTAGCAAGAAACTACTTCCATGCTTTAGGACTTAAGCCTAAGTCAGTCAATATTAATAAGAAAAAAGTCTTTATAGTTGATATTTTCAATATATATATATATATATATTCTCATTTAATTTTTTTAAGTTAAAACATGCATAAAAGCTAAAACGTTTTGATCATGATTCATCATATATGGTTTCATCAATAAGATAAATGTCAAACTGTCTGTAAAGGGGTTGAATTAAATACTAACATTGATTAGGAATCTGCTTTTATCTTCCAGGCGGTAGATGATGGTTATTTTCTTAAATCTGTAAAATGAATGTTTATAGGTGCATTAAATATGACACAAGCGGTTTCTGTACTGTCGGACACATTAATGGTTTCAATTACTTAAGCTTAATCTGTTAATTCCATTTTTCAAAAAGAGTGAAAACACTGCAAAAAGAAAATCAAACTGGGTGAATTAGTCTCATTTAAATAACAAATTTTGTATTTTAAGCTATTTTAAAGGGATCGAAGTTTCTCATTTTTTAAAGAAAAAATAATATAATATATATATTTTTAAAAATGTAGAAAATCTTGATTTTTGGCGTTAATTTCTTCTAAATATTCTTTTACCCAAATCCAAATTTTCCTAAACTTTTTTGAGGATTTTTGATCTCTGTGAATCACTAATTTTTCATGAAAATAAAAGAACGTTGCAGATTCACTCTACAAATTTATTTAGAGATATTATTCTTTGTAATTTGTAGTGCTCAGAAGTATAGACGAAACAAAATGTTTTTACATTCCCCTTTCTTGACGTGTGTGCTATATATGCATGATCTACGAACGTATCTCACTGTCGAACTAGTCTCTTTCTGGAAATCGAACTCTTGGTAGGGTGACATATAAGAGAATTCCAACGGGAACATTTTTTTAACGCTACTAGATGGTGAAGTTATTTTCAATACCAAAAATGAGATTTTTTATCTTTCAAAGCCCCATTCTTTTTTTAGTATTCGCATTTTTAGAACAGGTAATCTTTCTAATTTGTCTCTCAATAAGTACTTTCTATTTGATCGGTCATCTTACTTTAAACTATCTCAGAAAAAATTGGTATTGAAAAAATTTAAGATAAGTTGAACTTATCTTTTTACGTAATTATTATCACTAAAGATCCTCATAAATACATTTTATTAATTATCTGATGCTGTGATTAGGTCTACTAAGAAATAAAAAAACATCTGGATATTTTTGTATTACATTATGTACCACTAAAATTTAACTAAAAATCAATTTATATACATTTTAAAACAAATTCTTGGTATATTCATTTAAAACTGTTGCATTTATAAGTAAAATGCCGCTCAGCAAAACATGAGTGGCGTTTCTTCACAAATTATCGTATTGCGCTAGGTTTCTGCTAAAAATTTACTTTATGGTAACTGACTTTTAATCGTCTTCAAAAAATGTTGCTAATTTTAACACGATAAATGGTGCCGATTTTGAAGCAAAGACGGAAAAATTACTTTTGCAAATGACTTCTTTACTTTCTTTGAAATGGTTTACATGACTCTGGATTAAGTATCAATACATTGAGAAAAATTAATTCTATAAATAATCGTAGAAGATAATTATTCATTGGCAATAATATGTCACAGCGATACACTTAAAATTTCAGAAAATAATTGCGTTTGTATTAAAGACTTTTGACTGCCATTTTTATCATGTGAGAACATAATGTTGTTTTATTGTCTCCGAAATTTACGGGCAAAAAACCTTTTTACCTTATTGTTATGCATACTTCTTTGAACGCAAATGCGTATGTACACGGGCATCATTAAACTTGATAATGACAGTTCTGGTAGCAGTATTTACAATCGATTTCAGGATCTAAAAGCTCTAATGCAGACTTCTGCTCGGTATTTTGAAGCTAACTTATAGCAATTCTAGAAGGTCTGAACTCCATTATGTTGCAACCGCAGTTAAAGTTTATCAGGATCTTATAGACAGTAGAAGTGCTGCCCAGCAGTTGGCTGATTGGTATCATTATTTTGTACTTCTTTGAAAACAGATACATTTTTAAAAGGTTAACGAAGAACTTTGGCAACGTAGATGTTATTTCATCTCATAATTGGTCAAACTACAAAAATTTGTTTGCCAGTTAGAAAAATTGAAAATGAAAGTTTAAAAAATTATTGTTGAAAGTGAAAAAAAAATTATTGAAAGTTGAAAAATTATACATAGAGAAAGAGATAGTGACCGATAGAGAAGTCTCATGATTGTTTCAAATCGGTTTAAAATAGTTAAAGACAAACTTATTAAAACTAATAATGTTCTCACATTGTAACTTTGAATTGAAGAAAGCTGATTTCAGTTTTTTTTAATATTAAGCTAGAAAATTTTTATTATTTATTTAGTACTTATACCTATACACATATATTAACCAGAGCTCGTGCACTGATTTTTAAACATATTTGAAAAACTTTCAAATTCTCCATGCAAATTAATTGTTAGCGCCATCTATTAAGATTCCACGAAATCAGTTTTATATTCCGGATATTATTATCATGTGTGTGATTCAGATTCTTTTAAAGTTTGATCTTTATTTCTGTAATTGTGTTTTAAAAACAGATTTTTCTTAATTCCCTTTCTGTACTTATATGTTTTAAAATATCTTACTAAAGATTATCTGAAAATAAAGTTTTAATTCTACAGAACGTTAGGTAATTAACTCTAATTACTCTATACAGTTTCTCACAGTTTACATTTAAATCTTTTGACTATTTTCATGCTTTGATCAAGATTTTACCACTATAACTAAACACAAATTATGTTCATATATGACAAGATATTAACAATTAGTTAAAACATCTTGAAAAAATCCTCCACTATCATTCGCTGCACTAAAAATTTAGAACAGTATTTTTAATTTTTGAGGTAAACAATTTATAGCTTGTTTTCGGATTTTGAAGGTATAGTGGTATAAAACAGCGCGATAATGAGTTTTATATTTTAAAATAATTGCTTTCACTGCTCAAAACAAAACACTTCAAACAAATTCAATGTCCGATAAAATCATTTTGCAGAGTTCATAAACAGAAGACATTTTAAAGACACAGAGATTTGCAAGGAATGAATACATTTTTGTTCAAGAGAAAAAAAATTGTGAATATAAATGTCTTTAAAACTTATTCAAAACAAATATGACTCAAATGACTAGTTTAGGGAAATTTCCAGTTTTCAGGGGAAAAAATGGATATAAAAGGATTTTTAACTTTTTTTTTGTAATCTATTTTTTAGAATTATCACTCTTTCCAGCCTTGAAGTAAAAAGAAATTATAAATACCTTTTACATATAATTTCATTCTTTATTAAGAAACTGCCTTCATGCTCTACGACTAAAGTTTAACAACGCAATTGAAAATTAATAAGAAAGAAGTATTTATAGTATTTACTCGTTCACAATATTGAAAGTGCTGTTGTTCATATTTTATATTGAAAGTACATTTGTATTGAATGTCTCTCTTTATCTTATTTCAATTATTCTACATCGTGGAGGTAGAATGTGAACATGTTTGAATTTACTTAAGCTTTAGGAGTAAAACAAAATATTTTCTGCAGGATTTTGTTTTCTCTCGCAAACATGTATTAAAGCAAAAATCGTTTTGATCATCAGTCATCGCATATAATTTCATCAATAATGGTTGCAACAATAAGTTAAATGTCAATTTGTTTGTAGGTAGATTTTATAATTCCAACCTATTGATTAGGAATCTTCCTTTATCCTCTACACAGTATGTGATGGATAATTTTTTTTAAATCTATGAAGTGATTCTTTAAAGATAGCAACATGAAATATGACGCAACTAATTTCTGTACATTCGGGGTCACTTATGGTTTCAATTACTTAAGTTTATTCAATTGATTCCATTTTCCTTAAAGTGTGGAAACAATATACAAGAATAAACATACAATTTATTAAAGAGATTTTTCATGCGGCTTTTCTAATATCAGTTTGCTTTTTTTTAAATTAAAGTATGCCCAGATTTTCGGATGTCTGAATTATACTCATTCTTTGTAGACATTCCAAAATGCATATTTGCATAACGTTCACAGCGGCAGTCATTTTCGATTCTGTTTGGTAATTATCTTCAACATGCGTAATTCAAAATCTGCATCTTGCATTTTTTAGGTTCACTCTGTTCTTATTGAAGTATTGCGAAACCTTAATTTATAATTCTTTGAAACCACATTTGGAAACTAATTCGGCGGATATGTTCACCATGTGTTTCTAACAGTTACCGATGTGTTTCTGCTGTAGGCTTTTTGTAAAGAGATAAGAAATTATTAAACATGAACTCTCTTCATGTTTAATAATTTCCATGCCACCAAATTGGCATATTTTCCAGAATATATCTGTATATTTATGTATCTGTATATTTATGTAAAATATTAATCACAGCTCACGCGCTAATTTTTAAAAGTCACTCCCAATCTTTTATATACAGCTTTCATTAATTTATTTGGTGGCAAACAGAGTTACTGCAGTCATACTTTAAAAATGAGTGAAAAAAGAATTTGAAATTTCGGATATTAAGATTTGTTTTGCGATTCCGTTAGTTTTAAACAGTTTTTTTTAATTGTATTCATATATTTAATAACAGATTTTTATTAAAAATTACCTTTCAATGATTATTTTATATATATATATATATATATATATATATATATTAATTTTCTGTGACCGGATCAACTCAGACAACAGTTTTAACTGCACAAAACAGGACATTATTAACTCTTTTTTATTATTTTAAATAACAAATCTCGCAATTAAATTTTATTAGTCTGGATGTCAAGTACCACTATTCTTTTGAAAATGAATATTAAATAAATAAATTTATTTTTAACAACCACTAATTTGAATTTTATATCTTGGTGTGTAATTAAACCGTAGCTTCAGATAAAAGCGTCGTTAGGTGTTTAAGATAA
This sequence comes from Argiope argentata, assembly GCA_026289955.1. Taxonomy (NCBI): domain Eukaryota; kingdom Metazoa; phylum Arthropoda; class Arachnida; order Araneae; family Araneidae; genus Argiope; species Argiope argentata. The sequence goes on from JAOUZG010013082.1 coordinate 29,776, forward strand.
AATAATTGATGTTGGTGATGGTTACCCATACACACATTTGATGACTCAACTTATAAAACGCGTCTTTCGAGTTTCTTAGCGGAGATGTGGTCATTTTGAAAAAAGCTTTTACAATTGTTAATAAAAAATATATATAATATTAATAATAAGAGAATGGATTGGATGACTTTTAAAGTGACTGCATATTGCATTTTTTCGGATGGCCAAGCTTTCAAAATGCACATGAATAAACTTAGATTTAAAAATATCAAACATGATTTATTGGAACCTTCGTTAACTAACAACTTTTGTATTGCCTGACTGATTGAAAAGTAATAAGAAAAAATTATTTTTCCTCGATATTGAATGTAATTGCCTTTGTATAGAATAAATTTTTACATATTATCATGTGGGAACATTATGTTGTTTGGCTATGAGACATCAAAAAACTTAGAGGCAAAAAATATATTTACCAATATTACATTATTATTACAATTTCCTCTTTTAAAAGTAGTTGCGTTTAAAAAAGTTTTACTTGATTTATTATTAGGTATGCTTCTTCACAACGAAAGCGTTTTTAAAAGATCGACGTAGAACTAAGACATCGTAGCAGTTATTTCATCTCAAAATTTTCTTTGAATTCCTGTATTCTATATTTTTCACCTGCGCTTTTTGACTTTTACCACTATTACTAATGAAACTTTATTTTCATATACCGAAAGATATTTTTAATATAGCGCTTTTTAATTTAGCCCAATTTTTTTGGCCTCTCTAAAGAGTTAGGAGCGGCTTATTTGTCTTGAGATATACTCAAAAAAGTTTCTGTTCTTTCCCAAGTAAGGGCATACTGAATTTTAATGCATGGTTTTTTCGTATCCACTTATATTAGTCACGAAATCCTAATTAATTTATAACCTTTCTGATGACTTTCAAATAGAACTTTTATCAGGAATTTAGATTGTTTGAAAGATTGGTCTTTATTTTAAGTATTTGTATTTTGGAGACAGAGACATGTTTGAAAATCCTCTTTCAATTTTGTATTCAATATTTTTCGCCTGAGGTTTATTGATATTTACTACTTTTATTAATTAAACATTATTTTCATATACCGCAAGATGCCATTATATTGCTAAAATTTAATTGCAGTAAAATGCATATGTAATGCTGCACTAAAGAATTTGCAGCGGTTAAACCTTCTTAAGATATTCTTGCAAGGGTTTCATATATTCGACATTTAAGGGAATACTTACTTAAAATGCGAAGTCTGCATGTATCTACTTATTTTAGCCACAAATTCTTCAATAATTTATAAACCCTTCTGATTACTTTAAAATTGAGCTTTTCTCAGGAATTTGGGGGTAAATTAATAGCTAACAGCATCTATAAGAATGGGACAAACGAGTTTTATATCGCACTGTTTATATTATATCCGTGATTCAGATTCTTTTAAACACTAGAACTTCTCCTTAGTATATGTATTTTTAAAAATTCTCTTTCAATCATTATGTTCTTTTTTTCCCAATATCTTACAAACGATCATCTCAAAGTAAAGTTTTAATTTAGTAATAGAACGTTAGTCAATCTACACCAATTACTCAACGCTTAATTTTAAATTTTACATTAAAATGTTATGACTGTTTCTTGTGTTTAGGAGGTTTTTACCACTATAACTAAATAAAAATTATTTTGATATACAGCAAGATATTATACTATTTAGTTGAAAACGGAAGTTTCGCATAATCGATCTAGCTGCTCTGAAATAATTAGTGCGGTGTATACTTTTCATGATGATGAATTAATTCATTGCTATTCGAAGTTTCAGTGCATAAAGTTGCGCGATGATGGATTGGATTTATGATTGTTGCATAGGTTTAGGGTTCTATGAGATATATTTACTGTTCACTAAAGGTTGATCTTTAAAAAGGCGCAATTTCGGGAAACCTCAATTAGAAATGTTTATTATAGGAAGAATTTTTAAAAGCAGTGAGACTTGCAAAGAATGAATATATTTCAGTTCAAGGGAAAAATGTAAATTTTGCGAAACCAAATGTCATTAAAATTTCTTCTTCTAAATAAATAACGTATAATTGTTTTTGGGGAATTTCCAGTCTAGAATTGAAAAACATATAAATAATTGTTATTATTTAACTTCAACTATTTTCTAAATAAACGCTTTACCAGCCATAAAGTAAACCAATAATAAAATGTCTTTTACATATGCTTTCGTTCCTTTCTAAGACATTGCTTTTATGAGCTATAACTAAATCTTAACAACTCATTGAAAATTAATGAGAAAAAAAATTATTTGCAATAAAGAAAGTAATTGCGATTGTATAGAATGATTTTGTCTATGTGATCATATGAGAAAATAATGTTTTGATGTTTTCAAAATTTAACGGCAAAATATATTTTTACCTGCTTTTACCAGTATTACATTTTTGTGCATGCTTCTTTGAATACAAATGCATTTTTAAAAGTTGTACCTTCTTTCAACAGTATAGCTTTTTTGTTACTTATGTGTCCTCCTAACATATGTGTTTTTTACAGCTCTATATACAAATATCTTGAAGCTTGACAATTATCATTATTTATTTATTTCCTGTACCTATACACATATATTAACCAGATCTCAAGAATTAACTTTTAAACATATCTGATAAATTTTAATATTTTACAAGCAGATTATTTGTTAGTTCTTCGAATCCATTTTGTATTTCGGATATTATTAACATGTCTGTGATTTGGATTCCTTTAAGGATTGGTCCATTTCATTATTTAAATTTTTAAATCAGAGTTTTTAAATAACTGTTTTTTAATGAATTGGTTCTATGTTTTCCAATATCTTACTAAAGACCATTCGAAAATTAAGTTTTCATCTAACATAATGTTAGATATTTTACTCTAATTTTTCTATACTGATTCTCATATTATTAATTATTTTTATATAAAGCCAGATGTCAATTGATTTTAATAAGTGAATTAAACAGGGTATTCTAATTTTCTTGGTGCGGAAAAATAATGGAGCGGCTTATTTATTCCTAGTTGCTCAAATAACGGTTTCACTCTTTCAACTACGAAATGTCAGGTTATTTTGGCTTCAAATTCCGCTTTAATGATTTATATAGTACATGAACAGTGATTTTGCTGTTGGAGAAAAAACATGTTGTAGACAGATTTAACGCCAAAAAACATCTTTTAAAGTGTTTATTATTGGAATATTTTTTAATGTAGAGAGACTTGAAAATAAAGAACATAGTTTTAAAGAGAGAAAAAAAATGGGAATGAAAGGGCCGTAAAAACTGATCGAAACAAATATCGTATGACAAGTTTTGGAAAATTTGCAATTTCATAGAATTTCAAGGCCTATAAATGAATGTTAACATTTAAATTTGTCTTTTTCTAGAGTGATCGATTTGAGAGTCATAAAGTGAAGGAAATGTAAAATATGTTTTACGTATGCTTTCCTTCCTTACTGAGAAAGTCTTTTCATGCGCTAGAACAAAAGCTCAGCAACAGATTGAACATTAATGAGAAAAAAATATTTATTCACAATATTGAAAGTAAGTTCGTTTTTATTGAATGTTTTTCTTTATATTACCATGAGACAACATGACGTTGTTTGGTTAGGAGTTTTTAATGCCTCCGAAATTTAAGGGCAAATATTATTTTTATATGTGTTGCATTCATTTATGCTTCTTTGAAAGCACATGTGTTTATCAAAGTTTTACCTGTTTTTACCAATAATTTGTTTATTATAGCGAATGCTTCTTGGAAAGATATGATTTTTTAAAAGGTCGATGTAGAGCTATGACATCGTAGCTGTTATTTCATCTTAAAATATCTATGGAGCTTCGAATCTTTGTAAGACCACTAGAATAATTAAAAAGGAAAGTTTAAAAAATTATATATATATATATATATATATATATATATATATATATATATATAT
>JAOUZG010013092.1:0-10946 GCA_026289955.1 Argiope argentata
TACTATTACTACTTTCAACTTTCCAACTCAATGTAACGGTGCATATACTAATGAATAATACATTGAATCACTATTATACTAATTATGTAAGGAAATCCTTTTATTTCACCCATTTTTTATCAATAAAGAAATTAATACTACCAGCGCATCTTCATTGCCACCTTTGCCAAAGGAGCTGAACCTGAGTTTGAAATCGTATTTTTATCAGTATCAACTTCCAATTACGATACATGTGCAAGAACTGATTACCACTGATTGTCATTACAGCCGAAAATAATTGGCTAACTTTTGTATAAGATACAGAAGTATCAGGTACAATCATTTATCAGTATTGTTCAAGAATTGATATTTCATTACTACGGAAAGTAATTGGTTAACTTTTGTATTAGATACATAAATATCAGGTTAAATCAACTATCAGTATTGTTCAAGTGCTGCTGCTTCATTAGGAAGAAAAATAATTGGTTAACTTTTGTATTAGATACAGAAATATCAGGTTCAATCAACTATCAGTATTGTTCAAGTACTGATACTTCTTTAAAATTGAAAATAATTGGTTAACTTTTGTATTAGATACGGAAATATCAGGTACAGTCAATTATCAGTATCAACTTGACCTGATGTAAGAAAACCGGATATTAATCCAAATCTAGTTCAAATGATTTAAACTCGCCGACTCTTATTAATCCCTTTGTATATATTGAAATGTCTGAATTATTACAATTACTGAATATTTATTTATAAGTCCGCATTTCAGAAAGCAGAATTAAGTATTTGAAAAATGCAAAATTTTTATAGAAACAGTTCAGTATTTCAAATGCTTTTTATACTACTATAAGTATCAAAATAACAATAAAAGTCCAAAATAGGATGTGTTATCAAATTAGGAAGTTAAATAAATTTTTAAAGGAGTTAAGCATTATATAGCTAAAAGGGTTTATTCATCATAGAAAATAAGTATGAAGGGATTTGCTTAGAATATAGCTGATTCTATCAAATAAATATCATATAAGCGGTTATTTATTTATTAAATGAGTGTATATTAAAGTTTTCCTTCTATAGAACTTTGGAGAAAGCTATATTAGCCTCGGTTTCCCTAATTCAAAATTATAACGCTATCATTAATTTGTAATGTAGATTAAAATCTAGTCATCAGTTAAATAATTAATGTTCTGACATCTACTTTAAATCTATAATGATTTGTAATTATACTTTTCTTAAAAAAATACATTAAAGCATTACCAGAAAGTCTCTCAGCATTTTATATTTAAAGCTATTTAATTTTAATTAATTTTAGAATTCTGTTATGGATATTGGATATATTTAAAACTATTTTTGAAGAAATAATAATAACTACAAAAATATAAACTTAACAGGTTATTCATATTTAAAAGAGTTAATTAAAAAGGAAGAAACATTGATTACATCTAATCAGCGTAAAACACTTTTGGAACTATAAACAAAAGAATAGCCTGTTTTGAAACATAATCATAAGTGAAAGAAATTTTTAGCTATATCAGTGTCAACCTCATCAATTATTAAATGAAACTTTCAACAAACAAAAAAGTTTATTAAAATCTTTCTAATAAGTTAAAAAAAACAAGACATCTTTTACTTTAATTAAAATTCAAAGAGAAAAGAAATTCCCTCTCTCTACGTCACTTTTACTCGCAGCCGCATTTTAAGCACTTTTCCCTTAAGTGTCACTTTTTCCCAACCTATAAATCATCTACGCCTACGAGCAATAGATGGCGCTGTCATCGCCGGCCACCAGTAGCATTCCCTTCATCAACAGAAGCACGCGCAAAAGATTCTGTCACGTCTTTACGGGGGTTGCTTGCTGCCTCCTTATTTATTGCACATCCCAAAAGGAGGAGGATGGAGTCACAGGTGACCTCACGGCATCTCAACTCGGGACGATTTTAGTCACCGGAGGAGGAAGAGATGCGGTCGGATAATTCTCGATCAACCGTCGATCACGGATAATCGGAGTTTCGAGTTCTCGTTTTATAGGATTAATTATAGCCATAGATTTATTATAGCTGTTACTTGGTAAGATACAAATCAGAATCAGAATTGTTTCAATTTATAACTTTTTGTATTATGAAAAAAAATATAATAAAATGGTAAATATTTAGGAAAACTAGTTTTTTTTAAATTAAAAATTACGGTAGAAGAAAAGGGCATTAATTAAGATTAAACTTTACTTGAAAGTTAAAAATATGCATTTTACTTAAAAGTTATATTATATGTATTATATTCTAACAAAAAAGTAATAATACTAATTTCTCTAATCATTAAAAGAGACAAACAACAAATGATGCTATTTGTTGATACCAAATTAGACATATATTTTAGATTTCAATTTAAATCTTTTGAATAAAAATAAAAACCAATTTGATTTTACTTAAACATTTGTAATTATATATCTAAAATGCTTTTGATTTATAAATATATTTTTATACAAAGACTATGTAACATTAAACCGTCTGAAAAAGGGAAAATATGTATTACGATTTCACTATTTCAGTAATTTTTCATTATTTATTTATCATAATTTAGCTTCTTTTTTTAATAAAAAAAATTGAGACACGAAAGATAAAGATGGGATACAAATGAATTTTTTTTGAGAATTATGGGGAATTAATAAAAAAAGATCAAGTAAGTACAGTGTTTCTCTACAAATTTTATTGCTTTTGAACTGAAACGGATAAAAAAATTATTATAAGATACTGTATCCAAAAAATGAAGAAATATCATGAAGTGGCTATCATAATTTTTTATAGCTACAGGAAAATTATTTTTTGAAAAAGTATACGGCGGGTAAAATGAAACGCGTTTATTTTGAAAACTATATTTCCGGACACCATTTATTAAAAAGAACAATATTTTTATAAATATTTTTGTTTCTGTTAATATTTTATTTTGAAACGCTTTTATTTTGAAAATTATATTTTCGGACACCATTTATTAAAAAGAAAAATTTTTTTATAAATATTTTAGTTTTTGTTAATGCTTTATTTTGAATCACTCTTATTTTGAAAATTATATTTTCGTACTTCATTTATAAAAAAGAAAAATACTTTTATAAATGTTTTGGTTTTTGTTAATGTAACCGAAAAAAAGTCATGCAACCAAAAATTCAAAACAGAAAAAAAAATCCATTTCTGTTCTTAATTCTTGTGAAAAAAGAAGTATTATTTAAAATTTAAAAAAAATTATAATTTTGTTATAAATTTAAACTTTAAGTAGAAAATATAAGCAAAATTTTTCTCTCTGAAAAAAAAAAGATTTACGATTTATTTAATTCATTTTCTCATTTAAAAAACAATATCCTACTCACTCATTTTCTTTGCTTTTAAATACTTTATTAAATTTCTTTGTGCTTTTATTTTATTTAGTTGCATTTTTGCAATTGTGATTTTATTCCATTTTTGATATAAAACCAAATATAAAAAATATATATCATATAAAATTGATATATTGCATTTTAAATAATATTTTTAATCTAGTATGTTTTTTTATAGGGGAGGAATTACCTATTTACTATTTTGCTGGATAAACGCCCGCCTAAGTAACAATTATTGATTTTGACTTGCTTGTCAGAATTTTTTCCATTGAAACGCATTGCTACACTCGTTACCTGATGTATATTATTGCTCAGTTACTACAAATTAGAGATTATTTCCTCGTATAAATAGTTTAGTTAAACAAACTGATTACCTATTATTGCTCATTTATATCTTTATGAACAGTATTCAGAGTGATTACATTGTTGACCTTGAACTTTATACTTACTTACTGTCCTACAATTCTGGATTATTCCATTACTTTTGAATTCATGTAAGTGAAATTTTTACTGTATTTCTGGACTTCGAATCTGTGTCGCAATCTTAAATTCCTTTTAATCTGTTCAAGACAAATTAAAATCAAAATCTAGGAAAAGGTTGTCAAAATTATATTTATGAAAGAAACTAACCTTAAATAATTAACTAGGATTACTGTGTCAGAAAAAGTATTATTTAAAATTGAATAATCTGTACTGGTTTGAAACTAAAAATATTATCACGGATAATTCTCAATTGTAGATTATTGGCGAAAGTGGAACGAATTATTTTGAGTTCAATCGACATTACTTAAATATAGGAAAAATTAAATAAATCATATTTTACGAATACCATATTTATAGATATTTGATATTTTAATGAAAAATAAACTATTCTCCAAAGTATTGAACAAAATTATTGCCCAATTTTTTCTGATTGATCTAAATTCTATAATTCTATAATAACGTAAAAGCGAAATTAAAAATTTCATTTCCATTTGGATCAAGTGGTAACTGTCATTTTCAATTGTACGAATCATCTCTGACTGTAAAAGTGATTATTTGAAATTTACAAATTATTCAATTGTGACATATATATTCAATAATTTCCATCTGGAAGAAATTTTCAAACCACTGCCAGTAAATTTCTGTCAATTATTATTCTTATTATGAACTACTGTGGAACAAATTATTTCGAATGCATATGATATTATTTTGAATCATATTAGCAAAAAGTGAAAAAATATCATTGCGATTCAAAGGATTATCCTCAAGAAAATATAAATCAAAATTATTACGATAGGGTGAAGTATGATCCAAACTTGATATATAGTAACATTATTTCCTGCTATAGCGAGTATATCTTATCTGATTTGAAACAAGCTTTCACTTGCCATCATCTGTAAAGCATCAGATGAAATTCAATACTTTATATTTGCAAATGGAGTTTGTAGGTTTAATTGTGTACTAGGTAGGGTTTACTATTTGTCGAATTCTATGACTTTAGACCTGTTGCTTCATTTTTGATCAATACAATATGGCAACGGGAAAAATATCCGCACCACGTGTCTGAGGGGACTCAACAGCTTTTGAAACTTCGCCTTGCCACTAGTTCTGCATCCACCAAACATTCGGTTCGACAAGGCACCCTCGAACGTTCGCGCTCCACCCCACCGAAGAGTCGTGGCTCTGATCAGTGAGTACCGACAGAAACGTTACCGGAGCGTGTGGTTTAGAGAATACGAAGAGTATGGGGCCGAGGCAGCTAACAACAACAAAGTCAAGCCTCCCAATCCCTCCCCCCTCCAGAACCACGTCGACAAGAATGGCACCACCACCACTCCTCCATCCAACGAAGCACATTTAGCTGCCAGAGAAGCTCTACAAGAGACAGAAAACGATTCTTGCAAGACGGCTGCTATACCGCTCGAGCTCAGCCGGATTGAGTCCGGCGAGCGTCGGCAAAGTTCCGGCTACCCTCCGGCACAGCTGTCCCGGACCAGTCTGCTGGGGAAACCTCTCAAATCCGGCAGACATCGTGGACCCCGATACCGAAAGTCACAAGCCCTGGTGTACAATTTCTTGGAACGGCCGAGAGGCTACAAATCTGCCTGCTACCACATCTTACTGTGAGTACCTTCTGTCAGTTAATTGCAATAGGCTACCTGTAATAGAAATTGCTATTAAATTCTATATTGCTGCTATAAATTGCTACCATATTCTAATATCTGTAACAGAAATTGCTATTAAATTCTACATTGCTACTATAAATTGCTACTAAATTCTCATATCTGTAATAGAAATTGCTACTAAATTCTATAGTACTACTATAAATTGTTACTATATTCTATCTGTAATAGAAATTGCTTTTTAATACTACTAGTTAATACAAATATTGTTGCCTGCATTTGCTTAATCATGTGGTACTATGTCTGTTAAATGTACAAAAATTATGGCACAAGCTAGCTATCAAGTGCCTATGCCTTGTTATTTAGACAGGTTGCAAAATTCTCATACAATTGCTTATTGTGAGTACTTTTTCACTGTTTATCTATCAATTACCGTCTACCAATTATTATATGTTTCTCTAACTAAAAATCTTTCTAAAACCTATAGATAACCCAAATATCGGTTAATTATATGCTACCATGACTGGGAAAATAACTGAAAGAACTAAAAATATAATACAAGAAATTTTTCCCACTATCTTCCATTTGTTGTTTCGACAGGTTAAGATTCAGCTTGCTTTTGCATCTTTCTGTTAATTTTTTAAAACTTTCTGTCAGTCAATAGTAATTTGCATAATTAGTTATCGAAAAAATTTTTTAGCTGCTAAATAATCCTAGAATTTTTAAAATCCGAAAATCCGAGCTAAATAATCCTAGAATAATAGAATTTTTTTAAAATCCGAAATATATCATTCATGCATGAAAAAGTGACGAAAATTTTGGCTATTTAATGGTTATTAAGGTGTGGTTATTTAAGAATTGTAACTGAAGCAATTGTTTGAATTTTAGACAAAAAGCTTCATGAATAAATGCAAATGAAGTTATGTCGAATTTCTTAAAAATAGTTTTATAATTAAAAATTAAATTTATGATATAAATTCGAGAAGAAAGGATACTTCAGTAATTTACTTTAAAAAGATGTATAAAGGAAATTCATTTTTTTTTTTGTAAATTTTAAGTTTTATTCCTATGAAAAATTGGTCAAATCTTTTAACAGTTTCTGCCAAAAAATATATGCACAGAAAATAAAATATTTATAAAGATGCAATGATATAAGTGGAAAAAGAATCTTGTATTTAAAGGCAGAAGGATGAGATTCTAAGGCAGCTTATTTGTATAGAATTAATTTATTTAATTTAAAAATAATTAAGAATGTTGGTAAAATACGTTAATTTCAAAATAATTAAGAATAATTTGAAAATACGTTTATTTCAAAATAATTAAGAATAATTTGAAAATATGTTTATTTCAAAATAATTAAGAATATTGGAAAAATACGTTTTTCAAAATAGTTAAAATATTAGAAAAATACATTATTTCTAATAATTAAGAATATTGTAAAAATACGTTATTTTAAAAATAAAAATCAAATGAACGCTGTTATTGTTATATCTTGATGTTTCAAAACTATACTTCTCAAAACTATCTCAAATTTCCTCAGCTTCACATTATTAAGTCAGAAGTGTACAATATATTTAAGTAATCGATAATTCGAGTTAATTTCTTACTACAATTTTTATTAGAAAATACTTAATTAAAACTGAGGTATATTTATGATAAAATTTAATTATATACCAAAATTAAATATATACTCGATAAGTAGATATCGACACTTGGTAAATGTTGATGGTTTTTGGTTATATATTAGCATGTTAAATTCAAGACACAGTTGTTATTTTATATTTAAGTATATATATTTTAGTTTTATTTAAGTTATCGATAATGCCATTTAGCTTCTTACAACAACTTTTATTAGAAAATATTTAATTAAAACCGATGCATATTTATGATGAAATTTAATTATATACCAAAATCAAATATATACTCGAAAATGGGAAATAAACGACACTTGGTAAATGCTGATGATTTTTGGTAATATATTAGCATGCTAAATTCAAGGCACAGTTATTATTTTAGTTAAATGACTCCTTCTATATTACATTTAAAAAATGGTAGAAAATAATCGAATAGCAGACAAGAGTCATAAAAGAAAAGTTATATTTAAAAAAATGAATCTCCCAGTGACTTACCTATAAAGTTTAACTCAAAGGAAAAAAGTTAAAATAAATACTCTCATCACTGTGCCCTGACTTCTTTAAAAAATCCATGCAAATCTTCAACCGAAAATTCCCCTCGAGTTCACTCGACTCGAGATTCTTAACCCGAAAGTGAAGAAAACGGTTTAAGTACCGAAAATCCCAGTCCTTTTTCTGATTTATACTCTTGTTTGCGGTGATAACGTAGGGGTTTCTGGCTGTGCCAGAAATAGAACGGGGAGAGTCGAGCCGAGTCATAGTCATGGAACAAACCGCGTGGGAATTTTTAAACCTCCCCACAACGCTAGAGACAAGAGTTTTGTTTCCGAGCCCTTGATGAGGCCTTAGGGTCTTTCTTTCTTCTTGTCACTTTCTTAAGGGGGGAGATGATTTGTAAAGGGAGTCAGCAATGGTAAAATATCGTGTTATCTGTTTCTTTGGTGCTATAGTTTATTTTTTTCCTTTCGGTTTTTTTTACGTGCGGTGAAAGGAAAAGTGCTTTTGAGAGCAATGTGAATTCATAATAATAAAGATACGTTTTTTTAAATAAAAAATTACTTATGATAATTTATTTACAACATAAGGAATAGATTTCACAGAATAACACTCATTTTTCAAATTTACGAATTTATGTGAGGGAATTACATGGCTACAATTTTAAGAACGTATTGTAGCTTTATCAGTTTTTTTTTGTTTAAGTTGAATAATTTATTTCTTAACCTTTTTGTTAATGTCATGGAAATTAACCTTTTAGGAAATGTCAGATTGTTTCGAATTATTTTCTGTGACACGTTTCTATTATATTTTTCAAATTCCTGATGGCTCATAAAATGTATAATAAACTCAATATTTTTATTATTATTTTCGAATGTATAATAAATCAAAGATTTAAAATAAACACTAAAAAGGATTTTTAGCGTTAAAAATAATAACTACAAAGTATTAAGCTGATTTTAATTTGTAAATTATATCAAATGACGATTGAAAAATTGATTTTAGTGAATATATCAATAATTTGCTATGTATGATACATTTAAAGTTATTTGAAAGTTATTGAAATTTCTAATTCTTGATAGAAAAGTTGGTTAAAACTAAAAAAAAAATTAAATTTTGAAGAGGAAAAAAAATATTATTTCCAACTCTTCATAAATTGAAAGCACCATGGAGTCTAAGTAATGTGGGCATCGAATTTGAAAAATTATTAGCTAAGAAATCAAAAATAAAAATAATTCCACTATCATAAGGGAGAGATAAAATTATTATGTACAAAAAATTTATAAAGTTTTGTATAAGCCAGTGTTTTTGAAATTTGCTTGATCCAATTAAAAAAAAGAAAAGAAAGTAACTTGTTTTATTTTCATTTTTTAATTTAAACCGATAACATTCGTGTCTGTCTATGTATAATAAAATAAATCAATAAATTAGATTAAAATAGGATTTTTTATGCTTTAAATTTGAATTATTGAAACTGATAAATATATATTTCCAGAATTTTGTAAATGTTTAAAAATTATTATATACATTTATAAAAATGTTTAAAGCAAGCAATTAAAGTAATTTACGATTATTGTTTAGTAAATTTCCCTTCTAAAATTTTTTCTGTAAGATTTAAAGGCATTAAATGATTAGATTTATTAATTAGCTTTGAAAATGTAAAATAAATTGATGAAATTCAAGAAGTTTAATTCTTAGAACATGAACAAATAAACTACATGAGAATGTTAAAAAAGTTTTTAGCATAGAAATTTCACTGAAAATATTTATTATTTTTAACAATTCAATTTTTATTAAAATTATTTTAAATATTCTGTTTAATATAATTTTAAGATCGCTATATCAAATCAACTGCTATTTATATATTTATTCATATTTTATTTCAAGTGAAAAAATAGTGGTTACTTTAATGTGTATTCATAAAAAATTAAAAACTTCAAAATATATCTTGTCTGTTTTCTATGCTTTCGTATCCATCTACGCCAAAGACTAAATTGCAGTAAGAAGGCTAATCTAAAAGTCAAATATTGCTACAATTTTAAATAAGTAAACGAAATTATTTTTCATTCAAATGGAATTGAAGAAAATATTTCTTCAGGCACAGAATATAATTATATAATAATTTAGTTCAGATTCTATCTGTTACTGTGAGCGAATTTTCCTGACACATTTATTAAACTGGATTTTTTTTATCAAACCATATTGTTCCAAATGGCCTGAAGTTACAAATGAATTTATATTCATTATCTGGATTATATTTATTATCTGGATACATTGTTATTCTAATTATCTTTGTTACTCATTATTATTCAATTACCAGACATTCTTGATTTATTTCACGTGTTTTGAGTTACAAATAAATTTATATTCATTATCTGGATTATATTTATTATCTGGATACATTGTTATTCTAATTATCTTTGTTACTCATTATTATTCAATTACCAGACATTCTTGATTTATTTCATGTGTTTTGAAAAGCTAATAAGCATCTTAAATTTTGGGGGCAAGTATTTAGATAATATTCTAATTACCTTTTAAACCTCAGTTAATTTTTATGTTAAATATTGCATTTGGGGAGAAAAGATTGATAAGTTTATTAATATTAATAATGAATCACAATTTTATCATCTTGGTATTTAGCTATTATAAATTTATGAATATTCGCCCATATTCAGTTTAAGAAAAGAAAAATAATGTTGGATGAATTATTACAGAACTCGGACCAGTAAAGCAATTTGCAGAATTCGCTTCGTAATTTCATAAACAAAATGATAATATTCTTAAAATTTTCTCAATGTTTTCATTTAATATGCTAATGTAAAAATAGTGCACATTGCGTGTTAGAAGTAAATTTTGTTAAACTAAACTCAGACATTAGTCAAATACATAAAAAAAAATATTGGTAATTTACTGGAAATGTTGCACTTCATCTTTGAAGGTCAAAACATAATTTCACGAATTTCTAAAAGCGAAATGTTTTTACTTTTGAAATATATTTTTACTATTTTTTATATATTAATAATAATACGAGGAATTATCAAAATTTCATTATTTTCCTATTTGAACATTTATTATTATTATTGCTATCCACCTTTGGTAAACAACTTGTTCCTCAGGATTGTCTGTGTTATTTTCAATTAAACCTCTTATACATAACTTAAAACTTCATGACTCGTTTTTTATTGAACATTTAGAAATCCCCGTGCACCACTAAGTCACACGAGGCTTACAAAAGTAGACAGATATTTCATAAAGACATCACATTCAGAACAGCTTCTCACGCAACAGCTTGCACAGCCTCTTTTATCAGGGGGACCCATTCAAACATATCACAGATAAAACTGATAAAGAATAGCCCTG
>JAOUZG010013104.1:0-10495 GCA_026289955.1 Argiope argentata
ATATATATATATATATGTAACAATTTTATTATTTGTCAAAAATGAGAGGTGATTTCGAAGACATTGGTGACACTTTGCATTTTTAAGTTCGTTTTATTCCATTACGGGATATTTCGATTCAAATAAAAGAGCGTGGACAAGGCGCATCCTCCCGCAGCGCAGCACAAGAGCAGAAGCAAAAAGAGCAAGGGAAATCATTAGCCCTGGTTTTAAATACCACAAGATTTTGATAGGAAAAACATTTTTTTCACAATGCTTATACAATGAGATTTCGATTGGGATTTCAACGACACGCGCCTAACCAGGAAAGAGAACGCACAGGAATCTTTCAATAAGTATTTTGTTTAGATCAGCAATTTTCAACCTTTCACTCGGGGTGTGGGAATCTATTGGTTTTCAGCCAATGCAGCAATTTTACACAGCTTCTGTTGAATTAATTAACTGGAACAAGTGGAGTGGATCAGATTAGAGAATATTTTAGAATTGATATTACTATAGGCGGAATTAAGATAGGGCTTAAGAAATTAATTAGAATTTAATTTAATTATATATATATATATAAGCCCGACTAAGGCAGGGGCAGTTATCTCAGCCCCCCATGATCAATTTACTAGAGGCGCGGACAAGGCAGTCCGTTCATAGCGCGAGACAAGAGCAGATTAGCGTGAAAGAGAGGGAAATCATTTATTTCTGATCTTAAATACAATGAAATTTTGGTAGGAATTTCTGCACGCACCGAATCATGCCAGGGAAACACGGGGATTTTTTTGCAGAATTTGTTTAGGAATTTCTTGTCCCCTTCTTACACGGAGTGTGAGAACCTTTTGCTTTTTGCCAATTCTGCAATTCTACATAGCTTTTGTTGAATAATTAAATAGCAAAGTGGAATGGGATCAGGAAATAGGAGAGTATTTTAGAATGAAATTATTATAGGTAAATTAAGATGAAACTTTGAAATTAATTAGGATTTAATTTAGATTTTAAAATATCATTGCTTTCATATATATAATTATGAGGATAAAAGGCTACTGGATTCATTAATGTACCATTGAAATTTATGGAAGAAATATCAAGATTTTCTCTATGGAAACGATTTTATAAAAACGAGTGTCGTGAAATAATATTATATGAATGCGAAATGTATAAATGATATCGGAACTGATTAAAACCTCTCGTGAAAATGTTTAACAGACATTGACTTAATACTTTACAATGGAAGTATCAGAATTTGGAAGATCGTGTGTCAAATGGCACTTGTCATGGACAAGCCCGCCGCTGAGCCCAGCAGCAGATTTAAGCCGAATGAAGCGTCTCTTGTACTTGAGTAGCGCCAACTAGGGCCAAGAGTACGACTTTACTACACACTCACCACATTCGCTTGCACAACCCCTTTTTACAGGGGGGCACATTCACACATCTCACAGATAGCACACAGAATAACAACCATGCCCGAACCCAGGACCTCCAGAACACGAGGAAGACGCGCTACCTCTGTACCAGCAAGCCGACTTATCAAGAAAGTAAGGGAAGATCATAACTCCCATCACTTCTGTTTAGCTTTGAATAAGTGTATGTACTGTTTTTATCGCCGCATTTGTTATAGTAAAGAAGTTGTTGAGCTAAGTACATCCTGCGTTTAATTTTATAACCCTGCAATGTATCTTCTATTAAATTATTTCCAAAAGTCTCAAATTCAAAAAGATCGTATGCAGTTGAAAGCCATTCTAGTCTACTGTAAATAGTTTTGTCAATCACACTTCTCATATCAAAGTTTTTAGCTGATATGGATTCGATTGAATTATAGCTGATGATGCACTTCTCAGATACACAGGAATAATAAATTCGACGATATTTATTCATATCTTGGACTTTAGACATTTCTAATAACACTTGCTAGTATTTCTTGTCCATGCTTGAAGCCTTTTGAAAACATAATTTTTTTGTTTGGTTATTTCACTCTTTGCCATAAACCGTTTTCGACTTTGCATGTCTCAATGTAGGTAGCACCTAACATTTTCAAAATTTCAGGCAAATCTCTCCAATAAAAATACAATGGCAACAATACACTCATTTTTGAATCTCGGATACAGAAATGCAGGGTAACTACGATCTTACAAATGTCACTGAATGTGGAGAGGACTCCTAGGTCAATACTTGCCTATCTTCTTCAATAAATGTGTTCATTTTACTGTGTCTATATTTTTTCACCACGCTATACAAGATCAATCTAAAATTATGTAAAATGCAACAAGGATTTATAAACCGAAATTATGTTCTGTTTTCAAGGATGCTAATAATTTTGACTGAAAACTCTTCAAGTACTAGC
The DNA here is from genome assembly GCA_026289955.1 of Argiope argentata. Taxonomy (NCBI): domain Eukaryota; kingdom Metazoa; phylum Arthropoda; class Arachnida; order Araneae; family Araneidae; genus Argiope; species Argiope argentata. Next base: position 2,327 of record JAOUZG010013104.1, read on the forward strand.
ATCTTCTTATTCAATTTAAATTGAATTAATCATTCTGAAAAAGAATCCTAACTATTTTTCCAAATTAATATTAAGTTGGAAAAAAAAATCTTCGACAATATTTCCTGTAAACTTATATCAGTTTTTTTTAAACCTTTAAAAGGAGTTATATGTTGCATAAAACTGCCGGTATAATTATTTATAATCTTACAAAATAATATTTTTTTTAAAAAAAAGTTCGTGTTTTTTTTTTTTTTTTTTTTTGTATGATAGACCTGTCAGTTTTTAAAATGAGTTTGGGTTTGTAACTTGTAATGTCATATATTTTTTATGAAAGTGATGATAAAAAGAAAACATCAGTGCTTCACTTTAGTGAATTTACATGATAATGATGTGTCCGCGTTACCACGGAAAGGGGATGCAGTAACTTCTGACAGGAAAGATCGCTTCGCCCCCGAGAGCAGAAGTTTGTTTTTGAGTTACCCTTATAACAAACAGATAGACTAGTAAAGAGATATAATGCAAAAAAAAAAAAAAAAAAAGGTATTTTGCGAGTTCAAGGAAGTTTAAACTTGGAAAAAAATGGCAAAATCTCGAGTTTGATTTTTTTAAAAATCATTTCAATACTTTCTCTATACTGAATACACAAATTTAAAAATAAAAAAAAATTGCATTTTTATGCCTTGTTTTAGTTTTTTTTTTCAACAAGTCTTTATGAAGTATAAAAAGTTATGCCTCGACTCTAGATATTAAGATAAAACTGGGGTTAAAAAGCAAGGCTTTTTTCAGGACATTTGCATCTAATTTAATAGTAGAAATCACTTCCTTATGGAATTCGTTAATAAGAGGAATGAAAGGTTGTACTTATTGTGCTGATATATAAATTTCTTTTACCAGAACCCATCAAAATTTGTTATAGATAAAAATTAGAATATTATTAAAATCAGATCGGTGGTCCAATCTATACAAAAAGATCTAAAAGTCTGCATAAACGGGAAGAGATTACTTAATGGCAAAGAGGATTATTACTGCCAAATACCGTCCATTTTTTCGGCACAGATATTTATCATCTTTATCTTTATCTTTATCTTTACTTATAATAAAGCACAATGTGTGTGTGTGTGTGTGTGTCTGTTGGCGATGTACAGGCCAGACCGTTCGACCTACAGCAACCAAATTTGGTATATGTATACCTTGGGTGCCGGGAATGTGCACCTCGGAGCCCTTTTTTTGAATTTCTAATTAAAATTTTAATTAATTAAAAAATAAACCAAATTTTAACGTTTTTTCGCTATAACTTCCGAAAATATTACAGCACAAAATTGATTTTTGCATCAAGTTAAAGCGCAAAAAATTAGCTTTTCAATGATACTAATGTTTTGACCTACGAATTAAACTCTATTTTTAATGAATTTTTAAACATTTAATTTAATCGTTTTTTTTTCAACAATTTATTTCGCAAAATAATAATAATAATAATAATAATAATAAAATTTCGCGAGGATCTCAAAAAAAAATCAGCTTTTAATAAAATGTTGCCATCACATTTTCAGAAGTTCTGATTTAAAAAAAGTTAATTACTACCAAAATTAAAACAGAAAAATACAATTTTCATCACGTGATTATATGAAATGAATTAAATAGGAAATGTGATATTTTTTAAACAATAAATGCAAGTGGAAATCGTTTGCAATATCAAATTTAATAATTCAATTAAAGAATTAAAATAAATAAAAATACAAAATAAAAATATATTACAAAACTGCGACAGTTAAAACTGAAAAAGAATTTATAGAAAAGCACCAAACGATAATCTTCTGAGAGCGAGATTAATTATTTAAAAGCAAGAAATCTTAAACGAACTTTGAAAATGACGTCATTTCAAAGAAACGAAGAACAAAAAGCAATGTGAAGAAGATATTTTGTGCAAATCAAAGAATTCACCTTCGTGATTGTAATTTTTCTCCGCATTTTAATGAATCATGCGAAATAAAAACGCATCTTCTTTCAAACAAGCATACGTAATAATTAACAATGCAAAATTTGTAAAAGCATATAAAACTATTTTTACCCGCATATTTCAGAGACATCAAAACTTTCTACCAAAACAATATCGTGTTCTCTCACGAGAAAAAATAAATCAAATATCATTCCAAATTAAACATATAAAAATGTCATTTTCGGCACGTGTCTGTATAAAATGAAATAAATATGAAACATGATAATTTTGGAAAATAAATGGATGGAAACGTTTTCTATGATATTTTTCTATACATATATTACTAATCCAATTAATCAATTTTATTTAAGGCAAATATGGCTTAACATCTACAAGGCATCTTCTGTAATCGGAGCCCAACATCTAATTTCTTAATTTTTTGGGGAGAGATATAAATAATCTCTTAGCAATTGGTCCAAGTGAAATATATAATTATAGATTTAGGGAAAAAATGCTGATGAATTAAATTTTTACATACATCATCTGCTCTGTGAATCATATTTAACTAAATATTCTTGGAACAATAAGTCCTTAAATAATAATAAATTCTTGAGACAAAAGTCTTTAATTAAAATCCAATCAACTAAATCAATCATCAAAGCTGATCGATCTATGAAAATTTCAATATAACTATTACGGTAAAAATTGCGATTTTAGATCACTTTATCAAGATCTCAAAGAAGCCAATCAAGGTTACTCTAGAATAATTGGTCTAGATTATGATAATGATGATTGTTCTAAACTTTCAATATTCAGAACTGAATAAATCAGCCGGATTTGAAGAAGATAGAAATGCTTATTTATTTATTTAGAAGTTGAAATATTGAGAATATTTTACAAATATGAATCTATAAGACCAAAGGAATTTAAACCATAATTTTTTGAAATATATTTATAAACCTAAAAAAAATATTATTGAGAGCATTTATATACATCTAAAAATAAAATTAAAAACTGAAGGTTTCAACTAATCTGTGAAATTTTAGCTGAATAATTCCTTGAGATCTTATAAATTATAAAAAAAATTTATAATGTTTCAATTTCTGTATTGAACATAAATATTCAATGTCGGACTATTCTGCTTTCAGTTCTTAGTTTTATTTAAAGACATGCTTAGTATTAATTGAAGTTTCATTAATACTAAGCTTTGTATTAATTGAGGTTTCATCATTTTCAATTTAATTTAAACGTGAATTTTACGTGCACTGATAGAAAATCAGAGAGAGATGCGGACTTCAAAGATAGGACTGTTTAAGGCCTTCATAATAGTATAAGTGAGTTGTATGACTATCGAAATTTGAAGCTTAAAATATTTTGCTGAAAAATTTATTATGAGACCAAGTTATTTTAAAAAATGATTTAACCCTTTAGTCGGCATTAATATTGGCGAACCAACTGGTCGCCAAAGGCGGCTAGTATATAATAAAATCATTACATCTCAAGGACCTTTTCGTTATGAAACCCAGCCCTGTACCTGTGATAAAATAAAAAAAAAAGTTTATTCATCTATAAATTTTTCAATAACTGTAACGGACCCCCCCCCCTTTTTCCGAAAAAAATTTGAAACCTACGGTCGCAAATTTCAAGTTATCATTTGAGAACATTATTATTTTAAGTGATTATTTTTCTTAATAGATTTAAGTCATTAACCAGTTTAAACAGGTTTGAAAAATTACGAGACCCCTCTCTCAATCTCTCTAATGATAATAATAATTTTTTTAAACTTTCTTTTTCGATTTTTTTTAACTGGCCAACAAAGTTTTGGAGCTCGATCGATTTTAAGATTTAAAAGGGGGGAAAACAGCAATTTAGATGAAAAGTTCACTATTACTGCAATGTAATGCAGATTGATATTAAAATTATTTTCTAATATTTACAGTATTTTGAGAAATAAAGTTAGTAAGTACAGTATTTGAGAAATAAAGTTAGTAATATATAATTTTCTGAGCGGGTGATTAATTATTTAAAGGTAAGAAATCGGAAACAAACTAAAATATGACGTCATTTCATAACAACGACAAACAAGAAACAATTGATTATAACTTTAATTAAATATTTTGAACAATACTGGCAAAACAAACCTCAAATGTCCTTTGTCAGGTGACTCGCTATCTACGAATGAGAAAACGAATATTTGTTTACTTCCAATTTTGGAGACGCCACAATCTAATAACCAAAACAACATCATGCATTCACATGATAGAAAACGATGATTCAAATGAAATTTGAAAACAACATTCCAGTGCAGTATAATGAAGGTTTGGGTTTACACTTTTCAGAGGGGAATAAATTCAGGATTAAACTTTTGTACAGAGTAATAATTTATTTGAAAGGTATCTGGAAGCTAAATTGCTATGATTATAAGGTTTTATAAAAAAAACTATAAAGACTTAATAAAAGTTGTTTTGTTGTTGATATTTGCTTATTTTTGAATTTCCCTGAGATTTTTTATTAGGAAAATGAATCGCCTGATTGTAAATTCGTTTAAGCAATATTTCACAGTCAATATAGCTATTTTCTTTAAAATAATGTTCAAAAAGAAAGAACAAAAAGGAAAAAAATATTTCGACCAAATTAGCGGTTTATAGACTCGAACCGACGACCACCAAAAAGCAACATTCGGCCAATCGCTCTATTGACCATGCCACATATCGCTTTCGAATTGGTGTTGTCTTAGAATCATAAAACGACCATAAAATTTTACTTTTTAATGTAGTGAAATATTGGTCTAAAAGCCCAATGCTAAGTATACGACGGCGTTTGCGCATGTGCATGAACTTGACACAAAAAGTTGCAAAGAATTCTATGTATTTTCAAAGAAATTCTTAAGTTTTGAAATATATTTTTTAGCGTTATCTCACATTCAATATAACTTTGGTCTTTAGAATAATGTTCAAAAAAGAAAAAGAATGAAAAAAAGAAAAGAAAAGTTTAGATAAGAAAAAGAAAAAGAAAAGAAAAAGAAAAAAAAAATATTTAGAACAAATTAGCAGTTTAGAGAACCAAACCGACGACCATCAAAAAGCTGGATTCGCCCAGTCTCTCTGCCGACCATGCAACAAATCGCTTACGAACCGTTGGTGTCTTAGAATCTTAAAACGACCATAAAATTTTACTTTTTAATGTTGTGAAATCCTTGTCTAAAAGCACAATGCTAAAAATACGGTGGCGTTTTGCGAATGAACTTGACACAAAACATTGCACAGAATTCTATGTATTTTCGAAGAAATTCTTAAATTCTGAAATTAATTTTTTAGGGTTATCTCACAGTCAATATAGCTTTGGTCTTTCGAATAATGTTCAAAAATAAATAAAAAAAATATTTAGACAAAATTAGCGTTTTAGAGACTCGAACCGACGACCATCAAAAAGCTATATTCGCCGAGTCGCTCTGTCGACCATGCAACACATCGCTTACGAACCGTTGGTGTCTTAGAGTCTTAAAGAACCATAAAATTTTACTTTTTTAATGTAGTGAAATCTTGGTCTAAAAGCGCAATGCTAAAAATATGGCGGCGTTTTGCTCATGTGCATGAACTTGATACAAAAAAATTGCAAAGAATTCTATGTATTTTCAAAGAAATTCTTAAGTTTAGAAATATATTTTTAAGGTATATTTCACAGACAATATAGCTTTTTCTTTAAAATAATGTTCATAAAAAAGAAAGAAAAAGAAAATTAAAATATTTAGAACAAATTAGCGGTTTAGAGACTCGAACCGACGACCATCAAAAAGCTAGATTCGCGCAGTCGCTCAGTCGACCGTGCCACACATCGCTTCCGAATCGATAATGTCTTAGAATCTTAAAACGACCATAAAATTTTACTTTTTAATGTTGTGAAATCCTTGTCTAAAAGCACAATGCTAAGAATACGGTGGAGTTTTGTGCATGAACTTGAAACAAAAAATTGCAAAGAATTCTATGTATTTTCAAAGAAATTCTTAAGTTTTGAAATATTTTTTTAAGGTATATTTCACAGACAATATAGCTTTTTCTTTAAAATAATGTTCATAAAAAAAGAAAGAAAAAGAAAATTAAAATATTTAGAACAAATTAGCGGTTTAGAGACTCGAACCGACGACCATCAAACAGCTAAATTCGCCCAGTCGCTCTGTCGACCATGCCACACATCGCTCTCGAATCGGAGTGGTCTTAGAATCTTAAAACAACCATAAAATTTTACTTTTTAATGTACTGAAATATTGGTCTAAAAGCACAATGCTAAGAATACGGTGGCGTTTTGAGCATTTGCATGAACTTGAAACAAAAAATTGCAAAGAATTCTATGTATTTTCCAAGAAATTCTTAAGTTTTGAAATATATTTTTAAGGAATATTTCACAGTCAATATAGCTTTTTTCTCTAAAATAATGTATAAAAAGAAAGGAAAAAAAGAAAAAAAAAACATTTTAACCAAATTAGCGGTTTAGAGACTCGAACCGACGACCATCAAATAGCTTAATTCGCCCAGTCGCTCTGTCGAACATGCCACACATCGCTTCCGAATCGGAGTGGTCTTAGAATCTTAAAACGACCATAAAATTTTACTTTTTACTGCAGTGAAATCTTGGTCTAAAAGCACAATGCTAAGAATACGGCGGCGTTTTGAGCATTTGCAGGAACTTGACACAATAAATTGCAAAGAATTCTATTTATTTTCAAAGAAAAACTTAAATTTTGAAATATATTTTTAAGGATTATTTAACAAACAATATAGCTTTTTTCTTTAAAATAATGTTCATAAAGAAAGAAAGAAAAAGAAAATATTTAGGACAAATTAGCGGTTCAGAGACTTTAACCGACGACCATCAAAAAGCTATATTCGCTCAGTCGCTTTGTCGACCATGCCACACACCACTTCCGAATCGGTGTGGTCTTAGAATCTTAAAATACCCATAAAATTTTACTTTTTAATGTAATGAAATATTGGTCTAAAAGCACAATGCTAAGAATACGGCGGCGTTTTGAGCATTTGCATGAACTTGACACAAAAAATTGCAAATTCCATGTATTTTCAAAGAAATTCTTAAGTTTTGAAATAAATTTTAAGGAATATTTCACAGACAATATAGATCTTTTTCTTTAAAATAATGTTTAAAAAGAAAGGAAAAAAATATTTAGACCAAATTAGCGGCTTAGACACTCGAACCGACGACAATTAGAAAGCCGGATTCGCCCAGTCTCTCTGCCGACCATGCCACACATCGCTTTCGAATCGATCTGGTCTCAGAATCTAAAGACAATCATAAAATTTTACTTTTTAATGTAGTGAAATCTTGGTCTAAAAGCACAATGCTGAGAATACGGCGGCGTTTTGCACATGTGCGTGAACTTGACACAAAAAATTGCAAACAATTCTATGTATTTTCAAAGAAATTCTTAAGTTTTGAAATATATTTTTAAGGAATATTTCACAGACAATATAGCCTTTTCTTTAAAATAATGTTCAAAAAGAAAGAAAGAAAAAGAAAATTAAAATATTTAGGAAAAATCAGCGGTTTAGAGATTCGATTCGACGACCATGGAAACGCTAGATTTCGCCCAGTCGTTCTGTCGACCATGCCACACATCGCTTCCGTTTCTGTGTGGTCTTAGAATCTTAAAACGACCATAAAATTTTACTTTTTAATGTTGTGAAATCCTTGTCTAAAAGCAAAATGCTAAGAATACGGCGACGTTTTGCGCATGTGAATGAACTTGATACAAAAAATTGCAAAGAATTCCAAGTATTTTCAAAGGAATTCTTAAATTATGAAATATATTTTTAAGCTATATTTCACAGTCAATATAGCTTTTTTCTTTAAAATAATGTTCAAAAAGAAAGAAAGAAAAAGAAAATTAAAATATTTAGGACAAATTAGCGGTTTAGAGACTCGAACCGACGACCATCAAAAAGCTAAATACGCCCAGTTGTTTTGTCGACCATGCCTTACATCGCTTCCGAAACGGTGTGGTCTTAGAATCTTAAAACAACCATAAAATTTTACTTTTTAATGTAGTGAAATCTTGGTCTAAAAGCACAATGCTAAGAATACGGCGGCGTTTTGCGCATGCCATGACCTTGACATTTAAAATTGTAAAGATTTCCAAGTATTTTCAAAGGAATTCTTAAATTTTGAAATATATATTATTAAGCTATATCTCACAGTGAATATAGCTTTTTCTTTAAAATAATATTCAAAAAAAAAAA
>JAOUZG010013119.1:0-10203 GCA_026289955.1 Argiope argentata
TGAAATGATTGATCCTTTGGAGTATTTTGATAGCTGTCAGGTATTTCACAAACACCTTCTGTTTTGTTTCTATTTCCCTCCAATACCTGAAGAAAATACTGAGCACAACAAGCGGCAGTGGTCTTCTATGTAAGGATGTGCCGAAAAATCTCCCTTTCTCTTTATATATTAATCTTATTATGATTAACTCAACAGGTTTTCATGCTCTGAGAGAAAAGATAAAAATCCTTTAAAAATAAAATATTCTTTTATAAATATCTAAATTTCCCTTTTATATGATAATAAAGGAAAGGAGTGTTAAAGATCAAAATCTTATTGTAAAACCATTGAAGAGAAAAATTTTGGTATCTTCTTCTTTTGTATCGCAATGTAGATTGTCGTATTACTTATCACTTATTCTTTTTTTGTAAATTACTCCTCCTATGGTGAAATAAATCGTAGTTTTAACATTTCAAAAGTCTATTCTATTCGGCCATGTAGCTGCTAAAATATATTTACCTGTATGTACATATATATATACAAACAAACATTCATTTTTTAAATAGATTTTTGTTTTCTGTGAAATAAAGATTTTCTTTTTTGTATATTGTATTTTTGCTCTACCACCTGTTTGCTGCCTACATAAGTTTCTATAAACTATAAACTCATTTCAAAAAAAGAATGCATGCTAATGAGTTCGGTTGAAAGGGAAGAGAGGAGGCCGAGACTATTCGCGTGTCTGTTTCCTTCCGTAATTGATCTCGTCGAGTTTCTTTTTCCAGCACCTTGACCCGAATTTGTGGGCGCCTCCTCTTTCGCTTCTGGGTGCTTCCGCCGACCATCTGATACATCCCTTCCGTCGGCAGAAAGACACTCTCCTTCTGGCATCCATCAGCAGCCCCCCCGGGCGTCTTTTCGCTTAAAAACTGTGCAGAAACGGAAATATAAGTGATGCCAATTCACTTTTTAAACCCTTTCTGCACGTGATGCCTTTTATCTAAAGCTTCTTTAACCGCCGGATCCCATATGGAGTCGAGTAGTAAAATTTTAAAATGCTAAGCATATATCCATGTTTCTTTCTTTCTTTGGGTGGGGATGGGGATGTTTTTATTATTGGACTAGTCTTCAGTTCCGGATTAAACCACCTAGACAAAGCAAGTTTCGTCACACACACCCGCCACCTGCTTTCCTCTTATCAGTTTCAAAACTAGATATTTTTTAATAATTTTAATTCAACCTTTGTTTATCCGGTTTTTCTAATGTTTTTCCTTTTCATTAAGAGTGAAATGTTTTCTGCCATTTAAATTTTTTTTAAAATTATTTTTTAGTGAATAACATTGAGCGAGTTATGAAAGTTTGAATATTTCTCTTTTAAAAATTCACTCCATCACAATATTTTTAATGAAAAATATTGTGAAAAAATAGAATAAGAAAACATTTGAATTAAATCGCAAGAATAAGAAGAAGGGAAAAAAAACCATAATAAGGAAAAAAAACCATAAGAAGAAAAAAAACCCCTTAAACCTCATAGATCTTTAATTATGGGGAAAAAATTTTTTAAATATATTGTTATGGATAAAACATTATGGATAAATTTTAATTACATTTGCTTTTATTTAAACTAACCGCCTTTGGTGTTTGCATACGTACGAATGCACAGATTGACAGACAGTAAACTTTTTAACAGATTTGGTTCAAAATTTGAGAGGGATCCGCATTTTACATACTAAAACTGTGCACCAAATTTATTCGACTGTTTCATTATTTTTTGCAGTTATTGTATTCATTCACAGTTAGATTAACAGGCAAGGAGATATTTCGACCATAGATTAATAAAAATACACAAGCATGCTGCAAATACTGTCCACCAAATTCCACCCGTCTTGCTCAAAGTATTTTTGAGTATCATACAGATAGACAAACAGAAACAGCGAGAAGTAGATATAATTCTAATTAGTAGAAAATGTATTCTAAAAGCTTAAATATAAATTCTTTAATGAGGGTATACCCCTTGCCCTTCACTCCTTGTATAAAATTTTTGAATCTTATGCTAAGCGTAAAAGATGTGAGTACTCAGATTTTTATTTTACCGTTCCGGTACCATTTACCCTACATAATATAAGTAAGAAAATCAAACATGAATATTTTAATATCTTTTCGTCGACGGAATGAAACCAAGATTTGGCGAAAAAAAATCCATTTTATTTTAAGACCATACTCCAAATTCCATTTATTTAAGTCGATACATTTTTTTAAATATCACATATACAGTCAGGGAAGGTAATAAATTAGTTGACGGCTTTAGTTCAAAATTTGATTTACGTATCATCACTTAAGCTTCCAAAACTGTGCATCAAATTTTTTCTATCCAGAATTTTTTAAAGGCATTCTATCCATTTGTCTGTGTATCATTTGAATACGAATAGATGGATAAATTTTCTGCGAATGGATTTCATTTAAAATATGATATGAATCTATGGATCATATACCAAATTTCATCATTCTAGTTAAAATAATTTTTTTATTTATCATGTTTATAAACAGACAGACAGATAGATATATTTTCAGAAATGCATTTTGCGCTATAAGAAGGGTATAAAACGTGGAAATTTGGGAAAATCTAGCTTACTTTTTTGACGCTTATAAAATTTCACACACAAGAAAATAAAAATGTGGAGAAAAATTATGGGGAAATTTTTTTACGAGATTTGTACTTACTTTTTTATTTATTTTACACTTCCGTTTTGCACATGTAAAAGTAAAAATCACGCAGTTATCAAATCGATGTCAACGAATGGAATTTTTTTTTTCTTATCAACATATACAATTGAAATGCGTCAAGAAAATCTATGCTTTTATTCATAGTCTACTAATTTTTAATAATTTCGAATACCGGATATTTTTCCCCCGTCCTGCGCAACATTCAAACGTGACTACCACATGTTGCCCAATAATTAAATCTGCATAGGATGCCTCCCTCTACAATTTATATTTTGACGTTCCACGGTAAAACGCACATTTACAGGCGGTCTACCAGGCGACCCCGTGTTAAAAGGTGGGGTGGACGTGCCGGTTCTGTGTCATTTGCGCTCAATCCCATTAGAGCTAACTCATTAGAGGGTGTCATTTGCGCTCAAGCCTTAAAAAGGGTACCACATTATAACTTTTATCTTTGTATGTAAAATTTGGCGATTTTACAATGTGCGCCATATGGTAATCAATCATCGTCACAGTGAGACTGACACTCCATATCTCTGATAACGTTAAAAGGCTGCCGTGGGAAAAATGCTAATGACCGTTACCGAGTTTCAAATGATTGATAAAAGTAATAAGTAGAGTGAGCGAAACTTGCTTTAAAAATTTACTATAAAGGAACATGTTCATAATTTTCCTACACCGAAGACATTTATAAAAATTATAATTTTGATGCACATAATACAAATTAAATCTATCAAAGTGAATTATATTTTTTAGTTTTAAGAGGATTTTATCTTTTTATGTCTTAAAGTTTAATTTTATTTAACAAAATGAAAAAAAAAACATAAAAAGTGTTTTTTAAACAAATTTAAATGGATATCAATAATGTTTACTTCTTTCAATATGTATGTATGCTTTTATGTATATATATTCTACAAACGGATACTTGAAATGAGCTAATATACTTTTTTACGTTAAAGCTGTTCAAATAAGTTATATTTTTTTGCAAAATAATAAGCGCTTCGGCTATAATAAATTATAAGAATCATTTTTAAAATTAAAAAAAAAAACAACCAGCTGCTGGTTAATTCTCAAGGGGAGAAAAACATATTTTTAAATCGAAAGTGTTGATAATTACTGAAATTCCTTCAAATCTGAAATACATTACTTCATTTCCTAGCTCATTTACTGTCAGATTTAACTATACATAATCTAATGTACCACAAACGATATCTAAATGCAGCATCTACACGTACTACATTAAAGCGCTTGATTCACAGATACGACAGCATCATGTGCTAAAGTTCTATTCGCAGGTAATAAAGTAGTAAATTTCTGTCTAATTTTCTTAAAAGCGGTAGCAGCAGGGATTTAATACCAGTTTTAAATCTATCTTAGATATAAGCATGAAAGAAAGCTAGAAATTAAATATGTTATTTTATATTTTATTCCTTCCTTTTTTATCCTTCTTTTTTCATCTCTGAATTTCTTGCCAAAAGTATAGATTCATGTAAATTTAACCTTTATTGTAACCGAAAGTGAAATTACAATAGCAAATGTTTGAATATTAAGGCGTAAGATAAGACTAATTTCATAGCTATGACAGAAAGGTTTCTGAAGTCACTTTTTTTTCTAAAAAGCATTACATCGTTGAGCAATATATATATATATATATATATATATATAATGAAAAAAACACATTTAAATGATTTGCTGAGAATAAATGGCAGAGTCGTGGCCGAAATCATGGATAATGCAGGTTGAATTTTTAGTTTGTTTTATTCCATCACGGGAGCAGGCATTATTTACAAGCGAAGGCGACGTGCACAACACAAAACGACACAACGGAATTCACGAAAGCTAAGTGTACAAAAGAGAGCGGGAAATCATTATCCCTGGTCTTAAATACCAAGACTTATATCTAAACTAAGAAATGAATTAACTTTATCAGTGGATATTTGATAAATCTTTGCTGATTAATTCAAAAAGTCGGTCCTTATATCACATGAAACCTATCACATATGCCCAAGTTTTATTAATAAGTGTTATAATGCAATTCTGAATAGGTGTCGAAGGTGTTAATTTGGAACAAATTTTTATGCCCTTTAATCAATACAATCCCAGGATATTTTTTAAAATAATTTATTGAAAAGGTTATAAATATGTTATAGGCTTTAGCGAAGCAGAAATGGAATTTAAACAGCTTGAAATTAATAATGTTAGGTTATTCTTTTTTGAAGGGTGGAAGGAGGCTCCCTCAAAGGGGCTTAAATTAGAATTTAAATTATTTTCTGAATTTGATGTTCAGATCAAGAGGTCTATCTCAGAAAGCATTTGTAATCATTATCATTAACTGGAGTTGGAAAAAAACTAAAGAAAAAAATTATAATTAATATAAAAAGACACCAAACAATATGTGTGCTTTTATATCTTGAGGAATAAACGAATAAAAAAAGAAATGCTACAGTTTATAAAATATCAAACTTAGTTTAGATTTTATATGTTGATAGGAACTAGAAAATCAAAACCCATTTTGTTCTATTGAACTGATTTAATGAATCTGATTTAAATAAATAATGTAATTTTATTTCTACTAAAATGACATAAAACTTGAGTACTAGCGAGTTTAAAAACATAAAATGACATGAAAGCTATGGAGATTTAAAAAATTTCACACTTTTATATCTACAATTGTTATAATAAAAATTTTATACACCAATAGTTTTAAACGGCAAGTTTTCAAACATTTTTTCAATTTCCTTCCAGCTATATTGCAAATATTTGACAAATTAACAATTATTTTATAGGTTTGCTATTCTAAAATTTAACATTATAGTTTTTAGTGACAATTTTTAAAAGATTATTTAATTATTTTTGACTACATCACAATCAGGGTGGATATTAAGATTTTTCCATATTTAGTATAAATTATAGTTTGGCATAGTATAATATTCAAACAAATTAAGTAGTTCTAAGGAAAGGCTAAAAATGTAATAATTACTTTATTTTCATTTTTAAAAATTTCAAATATTGACGGTAATTTGGATAGTTGCTAGCAGACATTTATATGAGGGAAAACAAACTTTGTTTCATTTTCCGTTGAAGACAATTTTATTCAAATTACATAAATTATTATATAATTATTCAATTTATTTGATGTTCTCTATATAAGGAGTCTTTTTCCCAACTGAAATATTCGACTATTTTAAGAAGGATTTTTTAAAAGCATAACTGCTGTTTAAATTTATAATTTACAAGGAAATAAATATTATAATTTCATGCTGAATAATTTAGAATCTTTGAAGCATAATATCTCATCAAATGTGATAGCAAAGTGTTAGTATTAAGTATTAAGGAAATGCGTTTGCTTTTAGTTTCATCATCATCTTTAAAATAATTAGATAAAATTATTTAGCAGTAGACATGTGCGTTTTAAAAATTTCTTTGAAATACTTCAACATTGTAAAGTGGTTATTAATGTATCAACAAAAAAAAACTTGTAAGTATATATAAATAGCTTATTAAGAAAATGCTATTATTCAAATATATAACACAAATCAAATAAATTATTTCAATTTAACAGTTTTTAAAATACACAAAATATTCTCTTTCACACTGCAACTTAAATACAATTTTAACCATTGATGCAAAAGAAGTAAGAAAGAGTAACCAATGCATGAAAAAATATTCATCTTACCTAAAAGCATTTTATTTCTTCAAGTTTACACTTGCTTAGTTTTTTCAATTCTATTTTATTACTAACAATTATTTTTCAATTATTATTGAATTATTTTTCAATTATTATTAGTATTATTTAAGAAAACTTCAAATAAAATTTTATTAATCATTGCTTTAAAATAATTTTATAACAATTTTGTTATATTAGCAAGAGTTACAAGGCAGCTCTTTAAGTCCTTGTCAAAAGAATATTTTTCTACTGTTCGGTTTATTCTATCATCTAGATCAGGGATGCACAACCTGTTCACCGCTGGCCAAAATTGGCCCGCATAGCCTTCGAAGTTGGCCCGCGAATGTTGTTAATAAAATATGACTAATTTAAAATGAAATGGGACTTTTTTCAAATGAAAAAGGATAAAAATCTGAAAAGAAAACGATTCTACATCAGAATAAATAATTAACAGTTGTTCATTAAGTTTATTTACTTTTTATTACGAAGCTTTTCAGTTAGTTCCCTTCATGGCTAACGGCGAGTACGATTTTCGTATAGGAGAAACTCGCGAACGTGAAAAATTTCCACACATGAAAATACAGTATGAGGATCCAATTCAAATCTTTCATAAAGCATTTGATGATCGGTTTTCAGATTTTGAAAAGTGCCAAACGAAATTTTAATGAATTTTCTTCTCCATTTTCTGTTGATGTTAATCTAGTGGATGAGAGTATGTAGTTAGCCTAAATTGATTTACAGAAGTCTGATTTTTTTCAAAAAAAAAGTTCAAAGGTAAACCGATATTAGAATTTTATAAAGATTTGTTATAGGAATTTTTATGCTTAAAGAAAAATGCAGATGCATGTGCAACTTTCTTAAAAGCACTTACATTTGTGAGCAAATTTTCTCACTAATGAATTTTAAAAAATCAAAATTAAGAATGAGATGAGAACCTTTCTGCTGTTCTACGCATTGCTACAACTAATATTAAGCCCAACATAAAATCAATAACTTTAAATAAATTCATTATTTTTACTAATTTCGATTATTTATTTTCGATTATTTATTTCAAGTTTGCACCCTTTTTAGCAAAAATCCTTCTCTTTTTTTTTAGGTTTAGGTAATCGTAGCTATAATATTTGTGTTTTATTCATTTATTTATTGCATAATGTGTGCATAAATAAAATAAGTAAAGTAATAATTGTAATTCATGCGTATTGCCAGAAAAAACTCCAATGTTTTCGCGTTTTTAATTTTTTTTAGCATTCATGTGCTTTTTTGGCCCTCGCCAGGATCTCTTTTCATATTTTGGCCCCTCATCCTGAAAAGGTTGTGCATCCCTGAGCTAGATTTATATATTTTTTCGCTCTCCCTTTTTCATCTAAATTTAATCTAACCCCTAATCTAAAATAAACTATTAAAAATGCATCTAGCGTTCTTAAAGAAAATTTTACAGTTTTACCGTGAGAAAAAAAATCGAATATTTCGAAGATAAGGACCCTTAATTATGTCACTTAATCTTATCAATGCGAGAAACGTGCATTCTCTTTAGCCCCTCTAGATGCACGCCAAGTTTTCCTGCCAAAGGTGATTAAATTGCAGTAAACCTACCATGTGAGCGCAAATGACACCCTCTAATGAGTTAGCTCTAATGGGATTGAGCGCAAGTGACACAATCCCGACGTGCCATATGGACTAAAGCACGCGCGTGGCATATGGAAGGGAGACCTCATGCGGATCCCTCAATTAAATTAAGGGGTTTCGGAAAGTACCCATCGCGGGTGATGACAGGTGTCAGATGGCGATCGAATGAAATCTCATTCTCCTCCCCCCCCTGTTGGCTCTGCTTGGTCAGTTCTTTGAATTCACTTCATTTGATGTCATTTGAGAATGCCTGCTTTGGTTTGCAATCTGCTGCTTTTTTCCCCTGGTGTGACTTATTAAAATATAATACATAAATATAGGGGTGTATTGAGAAATCGTTTGCTATTGAAAGTGAAAATGTAAAAAAAGGAGATTTTTAAATGCTAATATTTTTTTTAAATTTTTAATAGAATTATTATCGACCTTCAGGAAAAGGATTGAATCCATTCTCATTATGCTATAGTCACATGACAGACGTATCTACGCATGTCATATAACATTAAGCCACACATTGAGACAGTTTGTTATTTGTTCCGATGTAATTTTCTTTCTTGTAAAATTTTAATTAAATTTCTGCAACTCATTTAATGTGCATTAGGTGAGCGAAATTTGTTTTAATTGTTTTCATCCCTTGATGTAAAAATTGATTTAATCCCTGAATTAGATGACACATCCTGTTTAAGACATATTTTGTTATTTTACAAAGCAAATTGACAAAATAAAACAAACACTATAGAACCATACTAAAGATATACAAACCTACCCCCGCATATGTAATTATACTAATTCACGTTTTAGTAAGATGTAAAAATTTAATAATAAATAATAAAAATGAAATCTGCTATTCATATTTCAATGTAGCATGTCAGAACATATTTTCTTGAATGTACAAATAAAATTACATTTTTATTCATTTTAATTGTTTCATTGAATTATTACTTTAGTATCGCAAACAATCGGAAAAACTTTGTCTCGCCTTTATTATTAAAAAAAATATCACATTTCCTATTTATTTCATTTCATATAATAACGTTATCAAAATGACATTTTCAAGGTTTTATTTGCTGTAATCATTAACTTATTTATTAAGAATCAGAGCTTTTGTAAATGGGATGTTAACGCGTTATTAAAAGATGATTTATTTTTTTTTTGAGTTGCTCGTGCTCCAGGTAATAAAATTTTTATTTTTTGCCTACGTATTTTTTTGACGCCAAAAACCTCATCCCAAAAAACAGCATAATGTTCTGACATGATAATAATTTTTTTATGAATTTACCAAATATATATATATATATATATATATATATATATATATATATATATAATCAAGTCTTCCAATCCTTAGTTTTCCTCAGAGAATGAAAAAAAAAAATTCAAAAATATTTGTAGAAACGATGTAAAAGATCTAAATTTCATAGCGATATTTAAAAAAACATTATTGTAAAACAAGCTCTAAATATTTTTTAAGAAATGTCTGATAAAATAGAAAATTTGCACAACTAAATGAATATCATTTCAAAAATTAGTTTTTGAATTTTATAGTGGGGCAAAATTAATCTTGTGTACTAATATTTCCAGAAAATATCTAAAAAAATCGTCAATATTTTGATTAATTTTAATTAATTAAACTTTTGAAAACTTTTTCAATCTGCACATTTTAGACCTTCAAATTATATTACGCAAAATTTAATGCTTGAAATATGACGATGTGTCTTGTAGATTGCCAAACAAGGCGGGCACATATTAACTTTTATTATTTAAAGAGTTTTAGAAGGGAGGAAGGGGGGTATGAGTTAAATATACATGAAATTAATGAGGGATTATTTTCTAGTGTCCCTTGAATTATAAAAGAACCCTTTACATCAGCTTTAATTAAAAAAAATATTATAAAGAGCGAGTAAGAATTTAAAAATATCAAATATTTGTGATAGTAATCAGTATAGTTTTCGAAACAGGAAAAAACGAACCATATCAATTAGGCATTCTACTGGCAACAAATAAAAAAATTTGGCTTCAGAAATCTCATAACTGGATACGCTCATTAAATTTGCATCTGGAATAAACACCCCGACAGAAAATTAGAATACTCCGAGCAAGAATTCTCCAAGCTGAAGTGACACACTTCATTGCTCTCATTTCCCTCTTTTAACTCAACTCACTCGATCTTGTTCTAAGCGTTTAAAAATAGGTTACTCGAATGCTCCGTAGCAGAA
>JAOUZG010013127.1:0-29040 GCA_026289955.1 Argiope argentata
CATTGTTATTTAATTTTTGGTTGTCAGCATTTCTTCTTAAATATGACTACTTACGCTGGATTCGAATGACTTCAACGAGCAGTTATAATGCCATCTGTGTCGACACACTCAGTGATTAAATTAAAAACTGAGAACAGAAATATTTTGTAAAAATTAAATGGTTGAATAATGCTCTATGGAAAAAAAAAATTTCAATTCCTAAAAAAAACATTCTTTTGGGGAAAAGAAAATAAGAATTCTGCTTAGGTTAAATAAAAAATATAATTTCATAGAATGAGCAAATTATTTTTAAATATTATTTTGTTAACTCAATCCCCCCCTTATTGTAAGTTCAACGCCATATATCTTTTATATGTTCTATGTTCGATATTATTGAAATACGTTTATACGTCTTAAGTTTGAAGCATTAATAAACTTAAATTAAAAGCAAGACAGTGTTCAAAAATTGGTTAGTCTATTTTGTTTATTTTTCAAAGTGTGTTTACTAAGTTAAGAGTTTAAATGTGCTTATGCTAGGGGAATTTCACACCAAACAAAAAGTTCATTTCTCCCTATTCCCGTTGTTCTCAGTTTAATTTTGGTTATATGTTGTGAATTTTTAAAAAATAAGTTGATGGTTGTTAAAATTTAAAAGTAAAAAATATTTTTTAACTTGTTGTTTATAGACATACTTTATGAAGACAAAACTAATTAAAAATAATAACTACTGTCAGTTTTCAACGATTTAAAAAAAGGAATCGTATTAGCAAACTAATTATTTGTATTTGTTTAATTTCTTTTTAGGCTAACAATATTACAAAATTAAATTTCATTGGTTCGATTATAGATAAAATTAATCAAAATTTCCATTTCTTCCCATTTTTTATCAAACAGAAAAATTTAAGCTTCAATTTGTTCTAGAAGCGTTTTGGTGATATCAGATGTATAATATCAACAATGAAACAAGCAATGTAAAAACTAATTGCGAATTAAACGTCTTTAGTGACAAGTTGGTTCTATAGAAATCATGATTGACTAAAAATTTCGTTTAAATATTTTATGCAACTAGATTTTTTAGTCTTTTTTTTTTACCAGAATATTTTTAAATTTCAAATTTTAATATGCATATAACAGATTAATTTAGAAAATGTACATCATTTTGTTCATTGGTCTAAGCTTCTCTCTAATCTCTTGTCTACATTTTTATACATCCACTTATATCACTGGAAGGCGCAGGAGGGTTTAAGAGTGGGAGCAATTTAATAGATTTTCACCGTGTGAATAAAATAAAATTTTAAAAAAATTAAAAGCATTTTTTTAAATTGAAATAGTCTAAACATCGAAAAATAAGCCAAATTTTTGCATCGTTATCTACAAAAATGAAGAAATAGGCTGAAATATAACAGCAATAAAGCAAGCAATTTATATTTTATTTACAACATTGAGAATATGGTTGTAAAATATCTTAAAAACATCGTTAAAGTTTGATTAAATTTATACAAAAGAGTTTTATGGCAACTAAATTGGAGGAACTGGATTATTACGACTACATACTATAATGTGAGGATACATTTTTTTAAAAAAGTTTTAAAACAGTATAAAAATCCTTTTTGAACAAGAATAAAAAAATTTGAATTTTGAAAATTATTGCATAAAAATAAAATTTGGCTTAATTTTTAAATAAACAATAATTTTTAAAAAAGCTTTAAATTCTTATTTTCACCTTCCTATGTATATTAAAATGTATACCAAGTTTGTTATCTCCAGGTTAAACTATCTACCTGCAGTGCGCCAACATATAGACTCACAGACCTCAAACACATTCGTTTTAATATTAGTTGTTGTTACTTATGGCACTTGCCTATGGACAAGCCTCCCGCTGATACAGCAGCAGATTTATGCCGAAAGGAGTGTCTCTTGTTTTCGAAGTTGCCCTAACTAGTGCCAAGAGAACGACTTAGCTACACACTCACCACATTGGCTTGCACAGCCCCTTTTTACAGGGGGACACAGTCACACATCTCAAAGATAGCACACAGTAGAACAACCATGCCCGAACCGGAACTTAAACTCGGCACTCCCAAAACACGAGGAAGACGCGCTACCTCTGTGCCAGAAAGCCGGCTTTATTATTAGTAGAAATATAGTTCCAAGCAGTTTATTTAATAATTAAGTTTTGATGTAAATCGTTTTTTAAATTAATTTTTATAATTAATATTAAAAATCTCCGGAAATGCATGTTACAAGAAAATGTTATCTATTATTTTGAAATCTCTGAGTTGATTGATTTTGTATCATTGAAGGTAAGATTCGAAGTAACTTACAGTTATAATTTGAAAAGAATAAGCAGAAAAATTATTTTGAAAACTTGTCTATTGAGAGATGTATCAGATTTAAGATTAACAATTCAGAATCATAAGAAATCGCAGAGGTCTGGAAGTTAAGTATCAATTCCACGATTCAGTAGTTACAATTCTGAACTTGAACATCCAGTGTACAAATGAGCCAAGTGAGTTCTAAAATTATCGTTCAAAGGCTCTCGGACTGGGCAGCTGAGAACGATTAAGGATAACTACCCTTATTATCTAACCGCAAAAAAAGCGGGGGGGGGGAGAAAAAAAGGAGTTGCCTTTCCCAGCAGGTATTAATCTACTTCAAGAAACAAATTCTACGAATACGAATCTAAATTTTTATTATTTTTCTTTAATATAATTCTTAATTCTTAATAGATTTTAAAGAAATATTTTATGATTGGTCCAATTCAGAGTCAAATTGTACTTTTAATACTTAATCTTATCGCATATCTCATAAAAATTTCTTCTTTTGGCGCCAACATCACTAATTAATCTCTAAAACGGTGGATAACGGCCTAATAAGGAATTCCTGCCCTTGAAAAGAAAATCACCTGCCAGTAGTTAATCAGTTATTCATTTTAATTTCTCCGTGTGAGTTTAAAGTTTATTGTTTTTAATTCACTTCAAATACAAGGAAATAATTCTGTTCAATAAAATTAAAATTTAATTTCGATCTAAAATCTGTTGTTGTTTTTTTATTTCAGCTTCCACAAAAATTATTTCCGTCTGATTTTTCCAGGAATTTATATAAAATGTTTTCTATTTATTATATCGAATGTGTAGAGAATAATTCATTTTCTTCCAGCTTTCTTTCTTTCTTTCTTTATTTCGAAAATAATTTGTAAAGCTATACTTTAAATTATAATCTTTACTTATAATAAAGCACAATGTGTGTGTGTGTCTGTTGGCGATGTACAGGCCAGACCGTTCGACCTACAGCTACCAAATTTGGTATATGTATACCTTGGGTGCCGGGAATGTGCACCTCGGAGCCCTTTTTTTGAATTTTTAATTGAAATTTTTATAAATTAAAAAATAAGCCAAATTTTGACGTTTTTTCGCTATAACTTCCGAAAATATTACAGCACAAAATTGATTTTTGCATCAAGTCAAAGCTCAAAAAATTAGCTTTTCAATGATACTAATGTTTTGATCTATATATTAAAACTCTATTTTTAATGAATTTTTAAACATTTAATTTAAGAGTATTTTTTTCAACAATTTATTTCGCCAAAAATAAAAAAAATAAAAAAAATTATCTTCTTGAGGATCTAAAAAAAAATCAACTTTTAATAAAATGTTGCCATCACATTTTCAGAAGTTCTGATTTTTAAAAAAGTTAATTACTACCAAAAATAAAACAGAAAAAATATAATTTTAATCACGTGATTATATGAAATGAAATAAATAGGAAATGTGATATTTTTTAAACAATAAATGCAAGGGTAAATTTTTCTTGATCGTTTGCAATATCAAAATTATTAATTCAATTAAAGAATTAAAGTAAATAAAAATAAAAATATGTTACAAAATTGCGACAGTTAAAACTGAAAAAGAATTTTTAGAAAGTCACCAAACGATAATTTTCTGAGAGCGAGATTAATTATTTAAAAGCAAGAAATCTTAAACGAACTTTGAAACTGACGTCATTTCAAAGAAACGACGAACAAAAAGCAATTGATAATTAGTAGTAAAATATTTTTGCTTTCTTTTTTTTTTAATTTTTAAAACAATAAGACATGTTTTGAATTATTACTTTTACTTATGTGAAGAAGATATGTTGTGCAAATCAAAGAATTCGTCTTCGTGGTTGTAATTTATCTTCGCATTTTAATGAATAATGCGAAATAAAAACGCAACTGCTTTCATCGAAGCATACGTAATATTAAAGCTATACTGGTAAAAGCAGGTCAGCTATTTGAAAACGCATCTTCTTTCAAACAAGCATACGTAATAATTAACAATGCACAATTTGTAAAAGCATATAAAACTTTTTTTACCCGCATGTTTCGGAGACATCAAAACTTTCTACCAAAACAATATCATGTTCTCTCACGAGAAAAAATAAACCAACTATCATTCCAAATTAAACATATAAAAAAGTCATTTTCGGCACGTGTCTGTATAAAATTAAACAAATATGAAAAATGATATTTTTGGAAAATAAATGGATGGAAACGTTTTCTACGATATTTTACTATACATATATTACTAATCCAATTAAACCGTTTTATTTAAGGCAAATATGACAACATCTACAGGTCATCTTCTGTAATCGGAGCCCAACATCTAATTTCTTAATTTTTTAGGGAGAGACATAAATCACTTAACAAATGGCCTAAGTGAAATATATAATTAGTAGATTGATGGAAAAAATGCTGATGAATTAAATTTTTGCATATGTCATCTGCTCTGTGAATTATATTTAACAAAACATTCTAGAGACAATATGCCTTAAAATAAAAAAAAGTGGCACCCCAATCAACTAAATCAATCATCAAAGCTAATCGATTTATGAAAATTTCAATACAAACTATTCTGTAAAAACTGGCGATTTCAGATCACTTTCAAGATCTCAATGAAGCCAATCAGAGTTACTCTAGAATAATTGGCCTAGATTATGAGAATGATGTTTGCTCTAAACTTGCAATATTCAGAACTGAATAAATCATCCAGATTTGAAGAAGATAGAAATGTTTATTTATTTATTTATTTAAAAGTTGAAATATTAAGAATATTTCACAAATATGAATCGATAAGACCAAAGGAATTTAAACCATAATTTTTTGAAATACATTTATAAACTTAAAAAAAAAGAAATGCTATTATTGTGAGCACTTATATACATCTAAAAATAAAATTAAAAACTGAAGGTTTCTATTAACCTGTGAAATTTTTGCTGAATAATTCCTTGAGATCTTATAAATTATAAAAAAAATTACAATGTTTTAATTTCTGTATTGAACATAAACTTCAATGTCGGACTACTTTGTTTTCAGTTCTTAGTTTTATTTAAAGGCGTGCTTGGATTGAGTAAAAATTTCTTTATATTAAGTGCACTTCCATCATTTCCACTTTAATTTAAAACTGAATTTTACGTGCACTGATAGAAAAACAGAGAGATATGTGGAGTTCAAAGATAGGACTTCTTAAGGCCCACATAATAGTATAAGTGAAGTACGTGATTATAGAAATTTGAAGCTTAAAAATATTTTGCTGAAACAATTATTATGAGACCAAGTTATATATAAAAAAAAATGATTTAACCCTTTAGTCGGCAGTAATATCGGTGAACCGACTGGTCGCCAAAGGCAGCTAGTAAGAAATAAACAAATTTAAACTGCACGCTTATTTAAAATAAGCTATAATTTAAAATTCCTTATATAAATAAATACTTATGAACATAACGAGAGTTGTGAAATATAGAATTACTTAAGTTCAACTATCTCCATTTTCATCAATGAATAATGTTTGAGGAATACAGTGACTTCGTGATGAATATTGGATTTCAAATTTAGAAAATCGTGTGTTCGAAATTCTATTTTATTAAAGAACTTGAGTACTTAAATGATTAAATGAAAATAAAATTGCTATTTTGATCAAGTTTCTTCATTTGGAGGGGTATGTAAGTTAGAGGGTTAAATACCAATTTAGGTATAATCAGAAATAATTAATTCGTTACACAATACCTTTCGTTATTTCCTAAAATGAAACCCTTATGTCTCAAACAATCCAAAGATACAGCATCTGTATGTTTAAGAAAGTGCAAAATGTTAGAGTAAAAACAATTTATTTTTAAGTGCGTTGTTTGACTTTTTTTATTTTTACGTGGCGCTTCTAAATTTATAATATTTAATTTTTTTATTATCTTGTGAGAACATAATGTTGTTTTGATTATGGGAATTTGTCGTTTCTATGAAATGACTTCATCCAGTTTGCTTACGATTTCTTACTTTTAAATAATTAATCTCGCGATCAAATTACCGTTTCTGTTTTTTTTTTTTTTTTTTTTCAATTTTCTTTTAGTTTTAACTATCGCAATTTTGTTAAACGCGACTCATGTTTATTTTTTAATGATTTTATAAGTGCATTCTTACTAATTGTAATCTCAAAATACGGTAAATATTATAATATCAATCTGCAGTACTTTCATTGAAATTTAGCACATATGCAATAGCTTCCAGTAGTAGTGAAATTTTCTTAGAAATTACTGGTTTTTTTTTAATCTTAAAATCGTTCGAGCTCCAAAACTTTGTTTGCCAGCTAGAAAAATTGAAAAGGAAAGTTTAACCGCTCAACAGTTTTGCCCGTATGCCGTACGTGCATCTATTTACTGAATTTCGATAGCTGTAAGTTAAAAATAAACCATTCATAATGATTATAATTCAATAATAAAATTACTTCGAATACATAGATAAGTCAAGAATTCAATGGATTTCCATTTGAAGCAAAATAAAAAAAATATTCCTAAAATAGAAGGTGTCATCTTATTAGATAGTAAAGAAAACAAAACAGTTAAGTGGTTTAAAAAAACTATCGTTAGAGAGAAAGAGTGAGAAGACTCTTTAAGATTTGTTTTTACCTGCTTTTACCAGTATTACATTATTATTATGTATGTATCCTTGAAAGCAGATGCGTTTAAAAAGTTTGACCTACTTTTACCAGTATTGTTTTTTCAAACTGGTTTAAGCTGGTTAAAGACTTAATTAAGACAAAAAAATCACTTAAAAATAATAATGTTCTCACATGATAACGTGAAATTTGCGACAGTAGATTTCATTTTAATTTACATTTTTTTACATAGTTTAATGTGTTGTGTTGTGACTTATGGCACTTGCAATGGACAGGCCCCTTGCTGGTACAGCAGCAGATTTAAGCCGAAAGGAGCGTCTCTCTCTCTCTCTCTCTCTCTTTTTTTTTGAAGTAGCGCCAACTAGAGTCAGGAGTACGACTACACAATCACCACATTTGCTTGCACAGACCCTTTTTACAGGGGGGGGGGCACATTTACACATCTCACAGATAGTACACAGGAGAACAACCATGCCTGAACCGGGATTCCCAAACCACGAGGAAGACGCGCTACCTCTGTGCCAGAGAGCAGGCACATAGTTTAATTTCAAAAGTATTCAAAGAAATTTCTAAGAAAATACGTCTTAAACTTATTAAAAAATACGAACGAAATACATACTTCAGCTGAAGTGCTTACATTCAAATAAAATACGTTTCACAGCTTAGAAATGTTGTTAATAGTTTAATAATACTCTGTTTCTTGGAGACCGATAAATATGAGAAATATTTTCATAAGCTTCCATTCATTTTACCATCAATATAAAGAACTCTTAAACTGATATTTTTCTATAATCTGTGGAGAAAACAAATTTCTACGATTTTTAGTATTCAGCTGCTTTGGTTTTGTTTGCGAGATGAACAGATTGGAACAGCCAACAGATGGTCGGTCCATTGATGTTATGTTTCTCGAAATCTTATAAACTATTCTCTAATCACATACTTCCTTTCGATACGAATTTTTGTACACATTAGTTATCAAAAGTGAAACAAGTTTATCATCAAAGAATGCATAAATATTTATATAAAAATTTTCTGTTCTAAAATAAAGAAAACGTTTAAACTTCATTTAGACTTTTCTTTTATATATATAGCCTGAGTTACAATATAAGTTAAACATTATTTCATGAATTGCTTGATTTCTATACCTACCTAAATCCAGTGCAGATCAATTCAAAAAATATTCATTGTTTGATATATCAATATAACAAAGCTATAATTCAGTGCCAATTTTAAATATAAATTGTTTTTGAGCTCCAATTTTAGCTGAAATGCGATATTCAAAATTTATCATATCGAACGCCAACGTTAACTGTAACCAGTTAACTGTTTCGACCTCTTCGGAAAATGCGTATCTAAATTGTCATATTATATAAAGATAATAAATAATTAATTATAAATACAATAAGTAAACAATTATTAAATAAATATAATAACTGGGTACTTTCCCGTTAGCTGGGCGCAATCGAAAAATCGTCAAATAATGCAGAATTGCGCCAAATTTCTTACAGCTATTTGAAAGCGAAAAATTACCAAATAATGTAGAATTCCACCAAATTTCTTTGGAAAATTTTTCGGTTTCGCCCGTTTAACAGAAAAGAACCAATAATTGGCATAGAATAAAATAAAGGATTAAAATGAAATCTGCTATGCATATTTCAATGTATCGTGTCAAAATATCATTTCTTGAACGGCCAAGCACCACATGTTCGTGTGAGTTAAATTATATTTTTATTCAGTTTAATTGTCTCGCTGAATGAGTCACTCTAGTATTGCAAACGATCCAAAAAACTTTGTCTCGCATTTATTGTTTAAAAAATTATCACACTTCCTATTTATTTCATTTCATGTAATCAAATGCTCAAAATGACATTTTTCGTAAACATTCGTAACATTATGTTAAAAAAATGCAATTTTTACTAATTTCAAATTAATTTTAATTATTCTTTAAAGCGTTAATGTAAAGTAATGAACTTTTTTTTTAATTTAGAAAATTCCGTTTTTTAATTAATTGAATTCTGTTCTTAGTAATAATGGAAGTCGAAATTTCAAGTTCTTGCATCATACTGTCATATCAACAACTCATAACCGTTTGTAAATTAAAACTATACAATTGTAAACGATCCAAAAAACGTTGTCTCGCATTTATTGTTTAAAAAAATATCACATCTCCTATTTATTTCCTTTCATATAATCACTTGCTCAAAATGACATTTTTCTAGGTTTTATCTGCTGTAGCAATTATCTTGTTTTTTTTTTAATTTAAGCTTTTATAAATGTTATGGCAACACGTTATTAAAAGCTGATTTTTTTTTAGATGCTCGTGAAGATAATAAAATCTTTATCTTTTGCCTACGGATTTTTGTTGACACCAAAAACCTCATATTCTGACATGATAATAATTCAAAGTGTACATTTTTCGTGGCGAGTATACTCGTCATAAACAGTTAACTGGTTAATGAAGAGAAAAGAAGAGGTATATAAGATACAAGTTGACGAAAACCAGGGCTTAGAACGGCTCACAAGATAATTGAGTACAAGAAGCATCCTGATGACAGATTTCACCCAAACCAGGGGAAAAATTCTTTAGCCCCCCCCCCCCCCCAAAAAAAAAACAGAGAAAAAGAGAGGGATAAGAACAGAGGAAGATTTCGTTATATTGATTGGCCCAAAAAGTATTCAGGGCTCGAAGACATTCAACATGCTGCTTCCTCTGGTTCCGAGAAATCGAAGTTGTTTTTTGATGTGGGCCGTATATAATCTTACCATTTCGAACTCGCCATTTGAACGAGTTAATTTCGTACAGGGAATTCAATAATAATTCAACAGAGTATCTAAAATAATCGAGATTCAGAAAAAACGCAAGTAAAATCTAAATTTCCAAAAAGGCGGTTTCGGTTCGAATGCTAGTGAAAATGATAAGTGTTTCCAAACCCCATCTTAGCCAAAACTACTCGTCTAATAATAAGTTGACCTTGAACTGAGCGTCATTGAATGGAGGTGGACATTTTCTGTTGTTGATTCCAGTAAATCTAGAAAAGGAGCTCAAATTAGAAATCGATTACGAAGGATAGGATCCGAGAAAATTTAATGGTTTGGTATGGGAATGAAGCTTCAGAATTGACGCAGGTTTCGATTGACTGAATAAGAGGATCATTTCTACAAAACTTCATACTGTCGAAATGCATAGATTGATTTAAGTGGCGGTTTGGCTAGTGGCAATTTGCTGAAATTTGAAGAAAAAAACAAGATAGGATGCGGTTGGTTTCAAATTGAGTGAGTTTCGCCAAAGTTGAAATTATTATAAATGTGTTCCAAGATTTGAAATAAACCTTTGCCACTTCGCATGCAATGACGTGTCTGACACGAACATCGAATTACTGAATTTTTATTTTCAAGTCTGCAATTAAGCCACAGAATTAAGTATTTAAATACGAAAAAATCAATATGAAACGATTTGGTATCCCAAATGCTCCATATTTTATTTAAAAAAATCAAATTAACA
Source organism: Argiope argentata (assembly GCA_026289955.1). Lineage (NCBI taxonomy): Eukaryota > Metazoa > Arthropoda > Arachnida > Araneae > Araneidae > Argiope > Argiope argentata. Next base: position 10,408 of record JAOUZG010013127.1, read on the forward strand.
ATAAATTACCAAAATAGGACGAGTTATCTACTTAGAAAGTCAAATAAATTCGTATGTCAAAAAGGTTAGTGTTTATTCCATAGTCGGGTTACATATCTACTGTTAAATAGTTTGGTAAAAAAGAAGATGTAATGGAGAAATGGAAGCTGTCTTGATAAATAAAATACAGGTTTTTAACAATTTTGGATAATTTAGAAATGAAAATTAAAAGCACGATTTGAATCTCATGATTATTTAAAGCAATTGAATTTTATCAGAAAGGTAATCTAGATTATTTATATATTGATGTTAAATAGCTTTTAAAATAAAAATTAATTTTGAAAAAATATTATTATACAAAAAAAAAACCATTTCACCGTCTGAAATTTTTTTAATTAAAATGAATATATCAATTAAACCAAACAATCTTTAAAAACTACCAGTGCGTTATTAATATTTGTTAAAAACAGTCATACGTTATTAATAAGTATTTCAAATCATGTTGACAAATAATGATGGATAGGAAAGGTTTTAAAGAATGTTATGACACAATTAATTAAAGAATTAATTAATCAAAAACTTTCCGATTCCTCCGCTCGAGATGGTTTGTATTGGTTTCTCAAAGTCTGAAACTGCTGTTTATTTTACAAAAGTTTTATTATCATGTGAGAACATGATGTTGTTTTGGTTAGGAGGTTCTGATGCCTCCAAAATTTGCAGGCAAAATAATAATAATAATAAAATAAAGATTTTGGGCCGCCGGAAGTTATCGATTGAAGAATTATTTTACCTGCTTTTACCAATATTGCATTATTATGCCTTTTTTAAAAACAGATGAGTTTTTAAAGATTTGACCAATTTGTACCAGTATTGTTTTATTATTACGTATACTTCTTTACAGCAAAAACTAAAGAAAATGTGTTCCTTGTTAGAAGAAAATTTGAATCACTCATTTAACTAACAGACGATAATTTAGTTCAAAAAATTTCCAAATAAAGTTGATGCCGATTATAGACTTAATTTTCTTGAAAAAGACAACCGAAACTCGGTTGCGTATAGGGTAGGAGTACAATATAGATAGTGATCAATAAAATTCTTTGAAGTTCTTTAAATTCAAAACGGCGTCTTCGTATAGTTAAGGAAGTAGTGTGCATCTACAATAAAATGATTCCATTGAATTTATTGAGCACCCCCAGCGGCGGAATAAGGAAAGTTAAAAAAAATATATATAGCAAATAGGTCAAAACGTCCAGTTAGAAAAGTGTGTATTATACCATATAGGAAAAAGTTTTATGGAATTATCTGTAAAATAGGTGAAAATATACTCGATTAAAATTATGAACTTTATGAACAGTGACTTGAGAGTGGTTTCTTCCTAAAAGATCGGCACAAAAATTTCAAATACCCCTTTTCGAGAACATTTTCTAGATTTTTTTTTACATTATTATTATTATTTTACTTTCTTTCTTGCTTAAATATTCTTCGCCCCTGTTTAACTCGGAAAAACCGTATGATTAGACTGGAGAATACATTTTTCAATTTTAGGAGAAATCCTTTTTTTCAAGTCACATAATTTTGATCATAAATATATCTGCCAATTTTAAAAGGAACTCCATGAAACTTTTTCTTGTGTTTTTAATGTGGTATTTTACTAACAAGCCTTTTTCGCCGATTTCTTATATTTTTTTAAAGCTTCCTTATCCAGCCGTTAGAAGAGTTTTAATCCATCTCAATGAAACCGACATAATCGCTTTTATTATAGGAAATATACATTACTATCTCAGGCTGCAGAAAATGCATTTTTGAATTTAAAGGACTCTAATGGATTTGACCAATCATCTTGTTTATTAGCAAATTGGTAAAATAAACTATAAAAGCTACATAAATATATTACTCATCTACGGTGAATTTGAGTTGACACATCTTATTTATTGCGTCTTGCCTTTTTTTAAAGCGATAGATATTTGATAAGAAATGACGAGCCTGTTTCGTTGAGGGCAGCGCTAGAGCATATGCGCGTCTGTGTGTCTATGAGCATTTTGGGGGGGGGGGGGTTTCCAGTCGTTACTACATTAATAAGTTTAATACTACTGATACTGTTATAAAAGCACATATTATTTAAGATGTGATTGCACATTTACTTACACCATTCAGTGAAGTTATATTCTTTTTTTCGCCAGCATCCAGGCACATAGGTAGCGCATCTTCCTCATCATCTTGGAGTCCCGGTTAGGGCATGGTTGTTCTTCTGTGTACTATCTGTGAGGTGTATGAATGCACCCCCTGTAAAATGGGGCTGTGAAAGCGAATGGGATTAGTGAGTAACTAAGTCGTACTCTTGGCCCTAGTTGGCGCTACTTCAAAAACAAGAGACGCTCATTCGGCTTAAAACTGCTGACAGCCATCAGCGCACTTGTCCATGGCAAGTGCCATAAGTAACAACAACAGTATTCGTTTTTCTTCTGCAATACACAATATTTATCATATGTCCGAATAGAATTAAAACCATTGGTAGAAAAACAATTTTGTACCAAGCAAATATATACTTTAAAAAATATATATGTATCCTAAGTGTTTATTTAACAATAAAGGAATAAATGTCCATCAACACATTTGAAATCTGTCTTATCAACAAACATAAGTTTAAAAGCACTGCCATGTCTAGTAGACGTCATAAATTTAAACTTGTTTCATTTAACGATATCCGATTCTTTTATATTCACTGATGTGTTAAATAAAATTCTACTCCTGTTTCAAAAATGATCTCACGTTCCCTCTGATTAGTATGTCCATCGCGAATTCGGCTTCACCTAAAATGGAAACCTTAGACTATCTTAATTTGATCATAAAATAAAAATGTTTACGACCTTCTACCTTTAACATTGACCTTAAATCATAACTCAGCTCGATGACATCATCATTTCGATACGTCTACAAGTTTTATGAGGATAAATATTTTATAATAGAATGAGAAAACTACAATCAGTATTAGGTGTGATAAATGCAGTAGAGAAACGAACAAAAACGCCACATTCACAATGCACCATAGATTCAATTAGGAAAAAAAGAAAAAAAAAATGATTTTTTTTTGGTTAAAAAAAGAAAAATTATTTTTATTGAAAGAAAAAGGTTTTTAAGGCGACCGGGGACCTTTAAAATGACTCTGCAATTTTCACCTTAGCAATTTGAAATTTTACAGGCATAAAGAGTAACACTATAGGAGATGACACACAAAATTTTAGGGCATTATATTAATTTATTTATGAGTTCGGGGGATTAATATAATATGATATCAGTTCCAAGAACTCCAAATTTGTTCGAAAGCTCTCCAATTTTTATTATTGCTTACTCTAACCCTTTTGAAACAAAAGTTGGGAATAATCTTGAAGTTTGAGCGAAATATCAAAATTAACCAATGTAATAGTTCAAAACTACTTAAACTTTTTTTAAAATGAGTAATTTTAAGTTATTATATCGGTTAGTTTTGATATTTCGTACTCAAACTTCAAGATTATTCCCAACTTTTGTTTCGAAAGGGTTAGAGTAAGTAATAATAGAAATTGGAGTGCTTTCGAACAAATTTGGAGTTCTTGGAACATTTTTCACTTATTTATCACTAATATCATATTATTTTATCACCCCCATCTCATAAATAAATTAATATAATGCTCTAAAATTTTTCGTGTTATCTCCTATAGTGTTACTCTTAATGCCTGTAAAATTTCAAATTGCTAAGGTGAAAACTGCAAAAAGTCATTTTAAAAGTCCCTGGACGCCTAAACAGCGAAATATATATATTTATAAAATGAAATTCACGATCACAAATTTAATGTTATCACGTGAGAACATTATTATTTTTAAGTCATCATTTAACTTAATTAATTTAAGTCATTAAGTAGTTTAAACCATTTTGAAAAAACAATGTTGGTAAAAGTAGGTCAAACTTTTAAAAACGCATCTGCTTTCAAAGAAGCATACATAAGAATAATGTAATACTGATAAAAGCAGGTAAAAACAAATCTTAAAGAAAAAGGAAAGAAAGTAAAGGGAAAAACATATTTTTATTTTTTGCTCATAAATTTCGGAGACATCAAAACCTTCTAACCAAAGCAGCAACATCATGTTCTCACATCGCAAAAAATTCGGGACAGTAAAAAAAATCTCTAATAGAGGAAAAATAATCATCTAATTGATGGACAATTGAAAAAAAGGTTAGTTCAAAACTTCATACTCAACATATATCTCATCACATGGTGGAATTGATTTCGATGCCTAGGAATGTGATCAGATCTGTTTCATTAACGTCGCATTTTTGAAGCAACATTTTTTGCTTATTGGAGCAAATTAAAAAAAAATACACAAATTAATATTACATGGTTGGCATGATGGTTAGTACACAGTATGTCTATCAGACGATGCAATACACTCCATACAACACCTAGGCGTGCTGAGTGTCAAATTATCGATCTAATATTAAGGAATATTACACCACTCATCAAGCAATACTCTCCGACGTTCCGGGTGGTTCACGGACTTCAACTCGTCCATCAAGCGTATCCCACACATGCTCTACTGGATTCAAGTCGGGTGAGACTGCTGGACAGTCTATACGGGTGATATCCTATGATAAAGGCATTTATTTACGATGTTTGCACGATGAGGACGGGCATTGTCATCTCTAAATACGAATTCTGCACTCATAGCGTCCCGAAACAAATGTACATGTTATTACAGAATAACGTCTCGATGGATTTGGTCTGTCATGGTTTCAATTAGAACGTGCAGGTTAGTTCTGGAACCCAAAATAATTTATCCCCAAAATGAGCAATCCTGCACCACCGTAAAGATGCCGTTCAATGATGTTCTCTTGGTGGTAACGGGTACCTAGCACTTTTCATGTGAAAGTCCGGCGAGAATCAGACTGCAAGCTAAACCTGGACTCTTTGGAAAATATCACACAAGCCCAATTTTGAGATGTACACAATGCATGCTCTCTACTCCAGGTTAACCGCAAGTGAGAGTAAGTTGCAGTAAGTGGAATACCTCTGACAGGTCTACTAGCATATAGACCAATCTGCCCTAAGCGTCAGTACTCGGTCTGCCTTCAAACTGCCGTACCAGACTGAGGAGACCTAACGATACTTACCATGCTGTGCCCCGCCGGCTTCTTTTGGCGGTAACTGACAATACCTATCTTTATTCGGCGTTGTAACTTGAGGGCAACCTGTGCTATAATGTCTACTCAAATAACCATCATCTTGGAATCGTTGCCAAAGCCTAAAGATGACATTCTGGACGATTCCAAGTTCCTCGGATACCTAGAGTTGGATATTCCAAATGTGTTCTTAGTATCATAACTATGAGGTTATTGCACTGAAAGCCTTACAAAGAGCTTACGAACAATTTTAAGCCTTTGCCTGTATTTCTTATACTTCACTGTCATCATTGTGACTTACTATCGGTGTCATCTGGTGGCTTCTCGCAATTTACGTATGATATTTGAAGATGTGTGTAATCATTTTATGAGTGATATATGCATTTTAAGGTTCGATTTTCGAGCGACTCTGAATCATCCTTACTTTATGGACACGAGTGTAATTTCAGTTCTATTTTAGACTCACCGTTTTCTCAAGATTCGATTTTAAATCATATCTATTTTAGATAGTTAATTCAATTCCCTTTTTATACCTATCTAATTCAAGCTTTGTGGTAATCCTATTTCGCAAATGGGTCAGATAAAAGGTCAAATTTGTCGAATTTACAATATAAAAAAATTAAAAAATACTTTGCAGAATACTTATGACTAGAAGTCTCATACCAGGAAATAAAAGCAAAACTTCTTTTTATATGTCTTTCATATTTTGCAGTGAAAGAACATGTGTCTGAGTAATTTTACTAAATGCCCTTAGCATAAACGAGGGAATTCTGTGTGTGTATATATATATATATATATATATATATATATATATATATATATATGAAATATTCTCTAAATCTAAATTAAATCCTAATTTCTTAATTTAGCCCATATTAACTTCATTCTAAAATGTTCTTTTATTTCCTGATCAATTTCCACCTTTTTTACTAATAAATACAACAGAAGCTCAGAAAAAATACTTAAATTAGCAGTTATCATGCTCCAAGAAAAGGGATTAAAAAAATGTCAACCTAAACAAAGTCTTTAAAAAGATACTTATAATCCCCTTACATAAATTGACACATGTAAAGAAATCCCTATCAGAATCTCACAATATATTATCATCAGTAAAATATTTGTCACTCTTTTCTCTTAGGTGCTGTAATGTAAATTGATGTACCTCGTCGCTTCATGCTTATACTTAAATTATACCTACCGGGATGAAATAAAGAGAAGTGCAGAAATTCAAAATGTTTTCTTTTTTCAGCCATGCAAGGAAATATGAGTTTACATTATTTATATTTTCTTTACATAAGGCATTGATTTTCTTTACATCATATGTACATCTCGATATTATCCTGCAGGAAATGGAATGACTTAAATGAGAAAAACATACCTAATGGTGACATTTATAACTTTTAAGAAAAAAGTTCTTTTTGTCTAACAAGAGTATAAAACAACTTTTTTAAAAAAGCACAAGATTTCAACTACAAGAAATTGCTAGATTTGTAGTCACAAAGGAAGCAATTTTATTTCAACAAATTTATGTTCCTCTTTAGTGCAAATCACTATTTTCTAATCTACTACACTAATGCGAGTACTTAAACTCAAGAAAATTATTAGAAATTAATCTTTAATCCATTTTTCAGGAAAAAAGGAATATAATATGAAACAGAAAATTAAAAAAGTAATCACATAGTACTACTACTTCAACAATTAAATACGAAAGGGTATTTAAAGCAATCATGTCAAATTATCATCTAACACATTACAAAAAAAGTTATTTTGTTCTGTAAAAATAAAAATTTAACTTTTGTTAACAATGATTAGTAGAATGTTTGTTTCAAAATTTCTAAAAGAATAACAATCATTTATATTATATTCCCAAATGTTATTGTACACACAGTTCACACTAAGCGTGTACTCCACCATTAAAGTTAGAGCGTTATTCCATTTGAAAATGCTTAATCAGTTGGTTGTATAGTTAAGTTGCATAGTAGATGTATTAGAGTTATTTTGGGATGGACCTAACAATTTCGACCAAACCTGCATCACACCAAAGGGAGTGTGTTTGGCCACCAACGGATTTAATGTGCACTAGAGCTGCTAGCATGGTGGTTATACGGTGGAATCGGATCTCAATCAAAGGCCAGCCAATTTTGAAATTGAGATTTTACCACCAGGTGGTCTCAATATCTACTTAAATGACAAAGTTATTTTATGTTGTTTGAAACAACTAATGTACTGATGAAAAAATTATACTATCTAAAATTTTTTACTAACTTCCAATCCTGTTAGCCTAATGTAATATAATACTCTTTATCTTTCTCAGCAAAAAATGTTCTATTCTTCTGCAACCAAAACTGATAAGTTATGAAGTTTTAAATTCCATTATTTATTAATTATGCCAATTAATATCTACCTCAATGAAGTTTCAAGCATTCACGAGCAAATTTTCCTTAAAGTAATAACTGGAATTGTCTACAATCATCAAAATAATAATAATCAAAAGTTCTTAACTTGATCAGTTTAAGTCATAGAAGTGTGAAATTTCTTATGATTAAGAAGAAATTTAGATTAATAAAGTGATTTTTTTTCAACAGTTCATTTAAAAATACAAACATTAAATACACAATTCTTCACATACTTTACAGTATTTTATCAAATGGGAGTTTACACTTACCATTGATAGCTTTAAAAAATTAGCCATATACAAAACTGCCTTAAATTAACATGATTTGTATGCATTTAAACACAGGCCAAAAAAATTTATTTAGTAAAAATGTAATTTTTCTATTCTCTTCCATAAAATCTGTTCTCTTTAATAGTGAGTAAAAGTTTCTCAATATTTGATGAGAATAGTATGTTTGTTATCATTGAAAATGGAAAATGAAAAAAGAAATAAAACAAATATTTCTAGTTTTATTAACTTTTATTACAAACTAAACTCATGTGACTTATACTTCAAAATTTACATATTAAAAAAATTAGATAGCAACTAATATTCATACACTTCCTTCTTTAAATCTTCTATAAATCACAACTAAAAAAATGTAGTGTTTGCCCAAAAACATTTACATATGTTTTTGAGCATAATGGAAAGAAAAAAAAATGCAAGGCTAAATGGTATTAGTGCTTATGATGGTAATTTTAAGTACTGAAAATTCATTTGATTTTGTTTTCTTAGATAATACAAAAGCATTTCAAAGAAACATCAATAAATTAGCATTACTTGATATCAAACAATGCATTATGTTAGTGCAATTAAATTAAAAATTTGGAAATATTTTGGAAAATTTGGCTTTGAAAGCTAAAAAAAATAATCCAACAAGAGTGAACTTTAAACAGACAGAAATTATGAGCAAAGTTACAATAAAATGTAGATTATAACATAGCATATTAGTTTATTTGAAAAATCTTGTTTCTCACTTCTGTAGAAAAATAGAACATATGTTGTGCTTTCTGTCAAAGTTATGAAAACTATAAAGGAGATAAAAGTATTACTTTTTAAGCTCCTTAAAAACTCGATCTCAAAATTGCATCAGGAAATGTAATTTGAAGAAATTTATATCAGTTTGAGATACAAATAAAACTTTTACAGTATTCTTTTCAGATGAATGGAATGAATCACCATACATCTCTTGTACTAAATGCATGACAAAATATTGTGCAGTTAAAAATTATATAGAAACATTCAGCAAAAATGCTTGTAAAGTTAAATGAAATTCTTAGAGATTTCCCGATACAACAAGTTAAAAAATGCTTAAATTGATGAGCTCTACTATCTTAAATTAAGCTTACTATCTTCAATAAAGTTCCTTCATAGTTTTCATATAATTGGCAAAAAATACAACTTACAACTGGGTTTTCTTTACTGAAAATAAAATAAAATAAGAGTTGGAACTATGTCAAGTATAATTATTATGGTAATTATTAAATAACTGTTTAATAGCTTACATTAATTTGATTGAAAATTAGGTTATTTAAAACTATTAACAGAAATATATCACATATAACTTTGTATATACAAGATATTCCAGTACCTTCAAAATATTGAATCATATTACAGGAATTTATGAAATCACCAAATTATACAAGTTATAAATACTTCCACTACACTAAACATGTCCAATTTACTTTTATTTTCATTACTATGCATAGAAACAATTTAACATAAAATGTTATTCAACTCCTGTGCCAATTTAATTGAAAGACAGAGAAAGATGAGTATTTTTTTAAAAAATTAGAAATTTAAAGGAAATATATTACATAGAAACTTAATTTGATCAAAATGAAAAATAAAATATATATATTGAAAACACTCCATTCCCTCATTCAAAAATATATAACTTTGACTAACAATTGTTTATTTAAAATTAATGAGGGCAAAAAATTTGATACTTAAGTGTCTACCAAAAATGAGTCATAATTCTTCAATCAAACATCTAAATAACTATTACAAACATAAATTACATAAACCTTGTAGTTAAAACATATCTTAATGACAATCCATATTTAAACATTCATTAACAAAAAAATTTTAAAAATATTATTATATCAGTATTTATATATATTTCATCAAGTGGGAAATACTATTTTTTTTCCTGTCATAGAAAAAGTTTTTAACTGCTGCATTTGCATGTAATATTACAACAATACAGCCTCAGAGAATTATAAAAAGTGACCATGCAAGATGTAGCAATGTACTAATGAAATTAAAGTATAGAAAATAATGGAAAAGTTACACATGAATAAACAATGCATCTTCAAGAACATCAATGAACACTTATACAATGATGAAATATTTTCCATCATTTAAAATTAGCTTCATAGCTTAACATTTAATACAGCAATACATGCTATATGTAAATTGGACTGAAAACTTTCTTAGAAAGCAACATTTATTTGCTGCAATTTAAAAATGTGTCCTGTCCTAAAGAAAACTGCAAGGATATCGACAATGAAGATGCAACATATTAAATTATGTATAAAATCACATCTTATTATATTTAGCTTACAATGAAGAAAATGTTGTAAACATTTGAGATCAAGGTGTATGCATCAATACTAAAATCAGAGTAGCTGAAAAACTTCTGAGCTTCAAGATTCCTTAACATTTATGGGGAAATTATAAGAAATCCATGTAAATAGAATATTTCAGAAGTTCTTCATATACAATTTCACAGGGTTTTCAGTTCTGATAATTGGTGAAAAACCAAAATTAAATATTTCTTTTGTTGTATCCCTTAAATTAATGTTTCTATTAATTTTAAAGGTTTATCAGAAAAGGGGGTAAAAAACACAACCATAAAACAATTTAAAGTATGAGATATACTATTATTGACAAATTTATAAGGTTTAAAAAATGCATATATACTTTTTAAATATTATCACATAAAAAATTAATAAAATATGTTGAAATTTTATAAATCAGATTACTTAATATATTAATTACCATCAAAATTAATGTAGTAAAATAACCAATTTTCTATTTTGAGTTTTCTGTTAAAAATGTGATTATAACAAAGAGGGAATAATGAGCTCCTATTCCTTAACAGATTTTACTTTTTAAAGGTTTCTTTTTAAGAAGATACCAAAAATTTAATATAATTGAAGACCAATTATAATAGCCAAGTTGAAAGTGATTACTAAAAATGAATGTGTTTAAAAATCAATTAATATTTTACAATTATTATAATTCTGTGGATCAAAAGTATAAGTAGCATCTTGTTAATAATGACCCTTCTAATATGAATAATAAGATTCTAAATCACTAATAATTTATTTGAAGTATGAAACTTTGTTATATGTTATTAATTCTTCATATTTAAAATATTCAAAGTTTGGAAATATTTTACAGGCTTTGTAGAATGACTTTTAAAATCTGATAAGCAATTAGATAAGGAAGTAAATTCACAATTACAAGAAGAAGAAAAAAAGGGATAAATGTTACATAATATAAAGTTATAAAGTTTTTTTTTTTTTTCATGTTTTACTTATCATTGTTAGAGTAAAAATGTTATGTCGAGTCATTAAAATCTGAAGAAAAGTTCACAAATTAAAGTTCTTTGTTTCATCTAGTATTTTATGTAAAACAAAGTTCTTGATCCTCCACATAATAGCTTTTAAAATTCATAAAAAACTAAAGCATTCAAAACAATGAGCACCACTAAAAAAATATGAATAAACGAACATTAAAATTATTTTGTGAGGTAATTCTATTAAGCACAGTTTATATATTTTATTAATTTCTATGTATCCATCTTTCTGTAATTATACACATTAAAGTGAAAAAATCAAAATTTGATCCAAAAATAAACTAATATTCATCTGTACACCTAGAACTTTATACCAAATTTCCAAGGTCAAGACCAAATCTCTCTGCCGCTTTTGCTTGAGCTTTAGCAGCAAGTAGTAGAGAGTATAAATGTGCTAATTCAGTTTCCGTATGTGCAGTATCAATAGCCTTTTGAAATAATTCCAATCCTCTTTGTAAATTTCCTCTGAAAAAAAAATAGCTATTAATTTTCAAAATACGAAATTATTAAAAATAAATAAAATACAGATAATAATGATGATTTTTGTATATCAGAATCATCTCTCGAGTGCACTTGATTATTAAAAATTAATAATCAAATTTTAAACTTAAAAATATCAGAAATCTTCCCCTAATATGGTTCTTTTAACCCAACAATCATATATTTTTCTAAACATCATGATACTTTTCAATAGTGTGGAAATATGTGTGAAATTTAATGGGAAAAGAATTTCTACTTTAAAAACTGTTTTTCTTTTCAATTAAAAGTGTTTAATAACACAAATTTCTACAAGTTGGTTTTTGTCTTAAATAAAAAGGAGATTCCATATAGTGTATTTAGAATTTCAGTATGTTTACTAAGCATTTTACTTTCTCCTTAAGAAACTTTTAAATTTGCTTACTTTACAAATTGAAATTAGTTTAAAAAACTCGACCAGATAATCTCTTTATTTTTATTTACTAAAGAAAGAAAATGTTGAAAAGAAACATTCTGCATGCAATTTACATATTGAAATCAAATTACTTTATTTCTGTGCATCATATTTAAACTCATTGAGAAATTATAAGGCATCTTAACTTTTACCATTTATTTTATTTCAATTTTACAATGTAATCTAATATATATTTCCCATAAAACATAGGCAAAAATAATTTAAATAAGTTCCTTATTTTACACATAGTATAATATATATCGAATGCTTAATCATAATACAAAATATAACCATCTTTTAAAGATACAGCAATAAAAGCTTTAAAATGCTTCATGTTAGTCACCAAATATATAAAAATTAATAAGGAATCTACTTTTATCTGTGTTAAAAATCTAAAATTAATTAAAAATCTGTAATAATCAGATTAGAATTGTGACGTTAAAGCCAGATGCCTTCTATACTCAGCCATTCCTTTTGTTTTATGATAGATAGATATCACTGGTTATATCTAACATTCCTGAAATTAAAATTCTTTCATATATAATACTTTTAATCGTTTTCAAGACAAAATATAGAAGTAAAACAAAATTTTAAAAAACAGAGGAAGAGTAATTCAATTCTTAATTCTATCCCATCAAAGGAATATCAATAAATTTCTTTATTTCGAAATCATCTGTGTTAAATTTTTTACAGTATTAATAATAATCGAAAAAAATACAAAAAATAATAAATAAATAAAAATAAACAAAGTAAATAAATAAATAAAATAAAATGGATATCGTTGAAATGGCAAAATTTAAAAAAAAAAAAACTATTTGGAATAATTTCTTTCAAATTTCTGTAGAAAAAAAAAGGCAAAATATTAGTTAATTTATCATAGAACGATGTTGCAGCTGTTGTTACACATATGTTCCATTTGTTCACAAGATATGTACTTTTCTTGCCTTTGTTTGGATGATTAACATATATGTGCTATATCACTACTTTGAAACAAACAACAATAAAACTGTAGTAAAAAGACATGTAAATAAAACAAAAATAAAAGAAGTGGCAAAGAAGTTCCAAGTTAAAATTAATCTTAATAACATTTAATAAATTTTATTAAACATTCATGCCAATTGTACTGAAATTAAAATACTACTTTTAATTTTAAAATTATTTCCCCTGAAGTTAATGAGAGAAAATATGTTTTTAAATTAAATCCAGTTGTTTAGAACACATGCAATGATTAATTTATATTGATTGGAAACTTTCAAATTTTGGTTACTAAAAGGTAAGGTTACCGATCATTTAAAGTTTCTGATTGTATCCATAAAAACGAAAAGCTCTTCAACTCACTTCTGAATTTCTATAGAACCTAAAGTTTCATAAGCAAACTGACATTTTTCATCCATTGATATTGCTTTATTCAGGTACTCAATTGTCTGATTGACATCTTCCTTCCATTGAAGTGCAAGGATACTAAAAAGAGAGAAAAATTAAAGATCAATTGCACATTTTTATAAAAGATTATTAATTATAAACATTAAGCCACTAAATTGAATTAATCATAAATATTTCCTTTCAGCATTAAAAAAAATTATACATGAAATAAGTCTTTCATAAAATCATTTCAAATTTTTAAAGCTATTAGCAAAATTTTTAAAAAAAAACTGGATAAACATTAGGTATAAAACTTTTATTTAAGAGAAGACAAATTAGCAGAATCATTAAAAAATTCTGAAGAATAGTAAGAAAAATTCAAATTTAAGATTCAAACTTAACTCTTTCCAGATGATAGCATATGTTATAAATAAAGTAAATTTTAAAAAAAGTTGAATTTTATATATATGTTATTTGTATTACTTAGTTATTTAAATTTCATAACATATTTTAATATCACATTAAAAATAATTTATCTAATGCGAGATTACTATATTTTGCTCTTAAGAACTTAATAAAGTTGAAATACCAATTTCAGACTAAGAATAGTTACTTAGTCTTAATTTAAATATGTTTAAACAAATTTCTTAATGCTAGGTACATTGCATTAAACATTGGCCTATTTTTTTTTCTCCACAATTAAAAAAATATCAATTCATACAGTAATATTTGTTCATGTCATTACACCAATTCCTATTTAAGTTTGATAATGAGTTTGTTACTAAAAATATATGCTGAAAATATATTTAGTCTTAAAAATACAGTTAATTATTAATGCTTGATTCTATTAAGAAAAAAAATTAAGGGGGAAAAAAGGGAGAAAGAAAATCCTTCCCATATCTATAGAATAAAATAAATAATAAATAAAAGTGCTGAATACTTTCATATTTATCTATTTAAAAAAATGAGTTATATGAATTAATATTAATAATACAATAAGTTTAAAAAGAAAATTCAATAAAAAATGATTTTATAATTTAAAAGGCCAATTAAAAATCTAAATTTATTGTTTATAAGCACTTCTCTAAATTTGTACCATTAATAAACATTCAAATGAGAATTTTTTTCCCAACTGATTTCACCATTTTAATGTGTCCATATTTTAAAATTTAAATTAATTTATGAAAGGTCATTAAAATCTGTTTAGTTATTTATTAAGTATTTACACTTTTTACTGCCAAAATTTTGATTTAAATTTCCCATATACAATTAAACATTCGTAAGTAAAAGAAATATTATATTTTTTACATACCCTAAGTGAACATAAACATTTGGATCTTTAGGATCTAATTCACCAGCTCTCTTAAAATAAGTTTCAGCTTTTTGGTATTCTCCACATTCAGACAGCACCTGTAATATATAAAACAAAGATTAATTTTATATTGGAAGGGTTACCTAACAACTTCTATATTTTTAAATGAAAAGCGAGAAATATAAATAGAACAAAATAAGTAGATTAACATAAATCGGCCCTATAAGTTCTTACCTGAGCATATAAGAATAAACTTTCGGAACAATTAGGAAAATTTCTTTCAATTTCTTCAAAGCCTTTTAATGCAGCAGACTTCTGATTTTCATCGTTAAACTGGATGCCACAACGATACTGAACATAGCATTTCTGAGCACAAGCAGATGGAAAATTAGGATTTAATGAGCAACTTTTTTCCATATCTTTAAGGCAATCATTGAACCGTTCCATTAAAAGATACACCTGAAATAATTATTGAGACTTAAGTAACATTGCAGTTTCAGCAACTAATGAATTAAGATATAAAATTTGAAAACTATCATATTTTAGTGAAACTTGGAAAATTTAAGGTAAAGTTATTTTTAAATAACTTATTGCTTTATCACAGAAAATATTTTTACAAAAAGTTGAGTATAGATATCTTTTTTCAGCCAAAATTAAGACACATAAACCATGCCAACATTTATTGCTTTAATATCATGTATCCAGTATCTTTAGGTAATATCTTGTTCAAATATTAAAGTAGCCACAGTAGTATGTATGTAGTTAAACAACAAACTACATGCATACAAAATTATCTTTTCTGCAATTCAAATTTTCAGTATTTCAGAAAAATTCAACATTTTTCAGTAAGACAGACATATTATAATTTGTATTACTTTTTCCTTGAAAGCAAAAATATGTACTTCCTCCTCTATTCATACATTACTTTATGTTAAATCTCTCTCTCTCTCTCTTTTTCACCTGTTTATTCACACTGCTTAATAATTGATGACTGATTGACTCTAAAGCAATATGATTAGTGTTCTAAGAGGATAACATCAAAACAAGCCACCATGCCATGTCTGAACATTTGACTAATATGAAGATTGAACTAAGACAGTACAGTCAATTATTGGTGTCAATTTTCCAGTTACAGTTCATCCATAAGTACACCATCAACCATGCAATTACAGCCCAGCACTGGAATGGATATAGCTCAAACTTACACCATTATTCTACCCATCAGGTGAAGTACATACTTCATTACATATCAAAGAAAGTATTGACTTTAATAGACAAAACCTTCCAGAATAGGAAATTGAGCATAGTTACTGTATTCATTAAGGAAACAAGACCCCTTTGCTGGCTAAAACTGATAATTTCCACATGGAAGAAAACAAATAATTGTGCTTCGACAGATGAAATAGAGGAAGAAGGGTAAAAATCTTGGGTAATAATCTTGTTCATATGAAGTGGTAGTGGATTTACACTAAGTTTAGGGGACTTAAAACTTTTGATAGCAATTATTTAAATTGATAAAATTAACTATATTTTAATCGCATCAATGAAAAGGCAAAAAATATTAATCTGCATTATCTGTAAATTATATCAAAAAATTATTTAAAATTCATTAATTGTAGCTTATTAATAATTATTCTTTAAGACACTTACATATTCTTTCAACTTATTGATGTTTTTTTTAATGATACTGCACACTAAATTTCAAATTATGAAACTTTTGGTTAATTTCAGCAATGGATCAAGTATTCTTTTAATGCAATCAAACATCAGAATCAATAATATTTATTACTTGGTTTTAAACACACACATATATATAAAAAAATCCCCAAAACTTTTATGGGCATAATTATTTATTAGCAAAAAGACAATTTAAGTCTCTGTGTGAGTGTCATGTTTCAATATTCAATATCTATTTGCAGTGTTCTAATTGAGTTTGTTAATTGATTCACTGAAAGTTTAAATTGAAATAGGGTTTTAAAAATGCTACAAAAAGTCATTAAATATATAAGAGGGAGAAAAAAAAGACTTCATAAATAATAAATGGATATATATATATATATTTTAAACTCTCAATTTAAATTCAAAATAATTTCTTAACTTTCAATTTAAGTTAGCTATAGTAACTTCATTCTAAAATATTCTCTAATTTCCAGATCCATTGCACTTATTCTAGTCTAGTTGATTCAACAGAAGCTTTATAAAATAGCTGAATCAGCTTAATGCCAGCTATTTTCCCACACAACAAGTGTAAAGACAGAAATTATCCAGCTAAGAACTTTCCATTAAAAGATTCCCTTGCACGAGCTGTACATGTAATTGACATGCATCAAAGTTCCCTGTTAAAATCTAAAGGTATACATTCAGAGGGATACAAGTTTAATCAGCTTTTTTGTCATTCCATTTTGTGCTGTTCTGTGTTGTGCTTGTACATAATGCCTGTTTCCCGTGATGGAATAAAACGAACTTAAAAATTCAACCTGTTTTCTGCCATGATTTCAGTCATGATTCTGTTATCTGCTTTCAACAAATAATTTAAATGCTTTATATTATATCATATATATATAATTTTAAAAGTTGTACACAAAAATTAAAAATTCCAACATTTTTTCTCAAACATATAAGAAATTTCAACATTTTATTGAATCTTAAAAATCTACAAAACATTTTCAAAGGTAAAATGCTAATATAATTTACAAAACAAGATTTCATATTTTCTTTAAAATGAATACTAATTAAAGGACTAAAAAAATTAGTATGATAAAAAACAATTTTAATATTTTAGTAATTTTATGCAAACCTGTCCTCTGTGAAGATAAATATCTGCATTATTTAAATCCAATTCTATTGCTTTATTGAAATGCTGCAAAGCTTCATCCATTTTTTCTAGCTGAACTTTTAAGGTTCCAATTTTAATTAGACAGTTTACTCGAACCTAAAAAAGCAAAAGAATAATTAATAAGTGTGAAATTAGAGGTATGAATTAATGGCCCAGAAATTTCATCAAATTCCCAGTTTACTATTAATGTGGCATTATAATTTCAAATTTATTGTTTAAAATATAGACAAATTTATTGAAATAGTTTAGTAATTCTTAAAAACCATTTATATATTATAATATGACACAAATGATTTATTTGGACTTTTGCAATATCCTCTTTATAAAAATTGTTTAAAGGATCTTATATAAATATATATCAAATTAAAAAGTCTTGCAATGTAAATGTATGTTAAAATTTTTAGAGATATTATTTTTTCAGTTAAAACTTTCTATCCAACAATTGCAATATAATAATGTTATGTGTCTTATCAACTTATAACATTAAGACTTATAATGTTACATAATGGAACTTAAGGAACATATAATGCTACTTACCTTAACATCAACACTTTCTAATGCATACAATGTGGTTAAATCAGCTAATGAATCTTGAATTTGGCCCTGTAATAGTTTGAAAGTGGCTCTGACTAAATAAGCTTCAGGCAAATCTGGTCCCCGGCGATCGATTTCTACATTACAATTAGGAATGATTTCATCAAAATTCTCTTCAGCAAGGTGATGAACGACTAATCGAAAACCACTGCAAATTTTTAAAGATAGTAATAAAATCTATTAAAACACATGGTTTAAATAAACAAAAAAGAATAAATAATAACTTATAACATGATAATTTTTATTTGAAGAACAAAATCTTTGCACTTTTAAAGAATACTTGTTATAGAATAAAATTATAACTATAATTCATATCAGGTGCTATATATTCTACTAAACTTGAGATGAAATAGTGAAACTGATATATTAAACAGTGCATATGATAAAAATAAATAGCTGTTTTTAAAAAAATGGAACTAGTATATATATATATATATATATATA
>JAOUZG010013141.1:0-10369 GCA_026289955.1 Argiope argentata
GAATTTTTAATGAATTAATGAAAGTTAATTTATTTGAAACAAATCAAGGGTGGTGATTGAGAATATAAAAAAAAATCATACCATCTTCCTGCTTAGTTCTGATAAACTCAATAGGGAAAACTTTGAACTTATTTATTTTGTAAAAATGATTTAATGAACACTGTTTGATTCTAAATGTTCTGTGTTATATTTACAGACCGTAAATCTGTTAAAGAAAATATTTTTAAATTTGAATGCATGCAAATAACTTCCTATGAAGAAAGACGTGTCTAATTAAGACACATAATATAATATAGATATTGATTTTTCTCGCTTTTATGATAATTGTATAACTTTAAATAATGATTGTTTCTAATATAGTAATATACTAGCACCGTCTTAGAATGACTTAAATATTACGAAGCCCAAGTAAATTTACTTTAACTATCAAATTTATAGTTATCAAAATGGTTATTGAAATTTTTCATTGTATCATTTTTTATTATGATGTTATTTTACATCAGTCTCTTGAAAGATATATAAATGGTACTTTGTGGCCCATGTAAAATATTTATATTAATGTTAAATTGAAAGAATGCAAATAGAATGACTTTAAATACCTGTAGGAATCTTTATTTTTCTTTGGCGCCATTCTTCGTTTCTGCTTAGAAATCTGAAAAGCAACATCAGTGTAGATCTCAATATTCTTTAAAAAATGAAACCAACATATAAAGTATTTTTATTAAACTATTCTTATTAAATATGTTATAAATGTTAAAATAATAATGTCTTATTAATAATTAATAATGTTTTACTGTTTATAAATAAAGATATTGAACAACAATATTTTTGCTTGTTCCAATACAGTTTGTTTACTTATTTATAATTTCATTTTAATTACTTCTGTGACTGACATTATTTTTCTGTTTTCTATCATTTAACAGTGAATTAAGCATGCAGCATTTTACGGAAGATGACAAAAATGTTGTAGTAGTTCTAATAAAGATATGTAGAATCACTATTAGGAAAACGCCAACCGGGATCGAAATTAAAAGCTGTAATTTCTTTTTTAATGATATGAAACTCTTATTTTATAATAGATATGCGGAAATAAGTTTTCAGCATTTGATAGAAGATAAATAAAAATAATTTTACTTAATGCAAATAAGAAATTGTAAATTTCTTACCTTCCTATAGAAGTAGAATATTTGAAATTTCCGTTATAACGTGCACTCGGTTATGATTCCGAAGCTTTCAAAGCACAAAGTGAATACTTCATGACCGTGAAGTTTCTTAACTGTTTCGGAAAAGGTACCGAAAAGGAGTTGGCAAGCGCCGCTGCGCTCGCGCGCGCGTTTGTGTGTGTGCGTTTCAAACTGGATTATTATGGTTGTTTAACCCGAAATAACATTTTTAACAAAATTGCTGCGGTTTTTATTGCATACCAGAGGACTAGTAGGGCAAAAATGTCCGGAATTCGAGAACACATTTGTAGCCTCCCTTCTATTAATAAGTATTTTTTATTTTGAGAGATTCGTGTCTTGTTTCGCTCATTTTTCGTGGTTTCCCCGTTATTCAGTTCTTCGGATTATCAGCTTTTCTTTCTTTTCTTTCTTTTTTTTTTTTTGCATAATACATAAAATTTCTTTTCAACTGATATTTAATAATTTTTGTCAAAATGAATTAATAAATAATATTCAAAAACTACCGATTATATTCATTGCTGTTAAATAATTTTCGATGTGATGTTTAAACTTATGTTATAAGACAATAAAAAAAATCTTGTCTAATATGTTCAATCTCTCAAGGTTTCGGAACATTAAACCCTCTGGTTGCGTAATTTTTTATAACACTATATAGATGCGATGTTTGCAAAAAAGTTGAAGTATTTTTCATAGGGAGTCACCTGATATTATATATTACTCGATAATAATATAATAAAAATATGTAGTCTTAAAAATAAATACTATAAACTGTGGTAAACGCGGGATGCAACAGAAAATGGACTAAATGCCAACCCGCAAAATTCGCGAGATACATAGCTGGAGGGTTAATATTCAAAGCTATTTATAAGTATAGTAGTCTCATTAAAACAAGAACAAAATTAATTGTGAACTGCTTTATTATTTGATATATATATATATATATAAACCTTGGTCTCATAATAAGCTTGTCAGAAAAATATTTTTCAGCTTCAACTTTCGATAGTACTATAATTCACTTATGCTTTTATGTAGTCCTTAATCAGTCCTGATCTTTGAACTCCACATTTCTCTCTCTCTCTCTGATTTTCTATCATTGCGCGTAAAATTCAGTTTTATATTAAAGGGGAAATGATGAAACTTCAATTAATATAAATACCTCTTTACTCAATCCCAGCATGACATTAAATAAAACTAAGAACTGAAAGCAGAATAGTCCGACATTGAGGTTTTATGTTCACTACAGAACATGAAACGTTATAATTTTTTTATAATTTATAATATCTCAAGTAATTATTCAGCAAACATTTCACAGATTAAATGAAACATTCAGTTTTTAATTTTATTTTTAGATGTATATAAATCCTCTCAATAATACCATTTTTTTTTATAAATATATTTCAAAAAATTATGGTTTAAATTCCTTTGGTCTTATAGATTCATATTCTGTAAAATATTCTTAATATTTCAACTTCTTAATAAATAAATAAACGTTTCTATATTCTGCGATCAAATCTGGCTGATATATTCAGTTCTGAATATTGCAAGTTTAGAACATTTTCATAATCTAAGCCAATTATTTTACAGTTACCCAGATTGGCTTCTTTGAGATTTTGATAAAGGGATCTAAAATCGCCAGGTTGTATCGAATAGTTATTTTAAAATTTTCATAGATCGATCAGCTTTGAAGATGGATTTAGTTGATTGGAGTGCCACTTTTTTTATTTTATGGACTTATTATCTCTAGAATATTTTGTTTATTACGATTCACTGAGCAGATGATATATGCAAAAATTTAAAAGCCGTAATTTATCAGCATTTTTTCCCTCAATCTACTAATAATATATTCACGACCATTTGTTAAGAGATGTATGTCTATCACAAAAAGTTAACAAATTAGATGTTGGGCTCCGATTACAGATGATGCCTTGTAGATGTTAAGCCATATTTGCCTTGAATAAAACTGCTTAATTGAATTTAGTAATATATGTATTATAAAATATCATAGAAAACGTTTCATTGCATATTTATTTTCCAAAAATATCATGTTTCATTTTATGCAGACACGTGCTGAAAATTACATTTTTATATGTTTAGTTTAGAATGATAGATGAATTATTTTTTCTCATGTGAGAACATGATATTTTTTTATCTCTTTTCGGGTAAAAAATATTTTTATCTGCTTTTACAAATTTTGCATTATTAATTATTATGTATGCTCGTTTGAAAGAAGATGCGTTTTCAAATAGCTGACAGGCTTTTACCAGTATAGCTTTAATATTACGTATGCATCGTTGAAAGCAAATGCATTTTTATTTCGCTTGATTCATTAATATGTGGAGATAAATTGCAATCACGAAGGCGAATTCTTTGATTTGCCCAAAATATCTTCTTCACATAAGTAAAAGTAACAATTGAAAACATGTCTTATTGTTTAAAAAAAAAAACGAATGCAAAAATATTTTACTTCTACTTATTATCAATTGCTTTTTGTTCGTTGTTTCTTTGAAATGACGTCATCTTCAATTTCGTTTAAGAGTTCTTACTTTTAAATAATTAATCTCGCTCTCAGAAGCTTTTCTAAAAATTCTTTTTCAGTTTTAATTGTGTCACTTTTGCAATATATTTTAATTTATTAATTGAATTAATAAATTTATATTGCAGACGATCAAGAAAATTTTTCTCTTGCTTTTATTGTTTAAAAAATATCACATTTCCTATTTATTTCATTTCAAATAATCACGTGATGAACATTATATTTTTTTATTTTATTTTGGTAGTAATTAACTTTTTTTTTAATCGTGACTACTGAAAATGTGATGGCAACATTTTATTAATCCTATTTTTGTTAGATCCTTGTGAAGATGAAATTTTATTCTTATTTCAAGCGAAATAATTTGTTGAAAAATACGATTAAATTAAATATTTAAAAATTCATTAAAAATAGAAACACAAACACACACTTAACTTTATTATAAGTAAAGATAAAGACTACTACTCTTTTAAATAATAATTTTAAAATATCGACAGAAAAGTATGTTTATGGAACATCGACTTGAAACAGAAGATATGATATGCGCGGCCTGTTAATAAGTTAATAGGAAAATAAATTTATTCTGTAAAAGACCTACATCATCAAGCTAAATCAAAAAGTTAGATTGACACGTGTTAAAATGTATGTAAAACAGTCAATGGAATTTTGGGAAAATCATTTTTGGTGAATCAAGGCAAATATAACATTTTCGGATTGAATGACAAAAAAGATACAGTTTGGTGCACACCAAATTCAACCTTATATATATAAAAAATTTCAGTCTACTCTAAAATATGCAGATAGCAGCCAAATACTTTGTGGTTTCATGCCAAGCTTTGATGTGTGGAACATAGACATTATTATGGTACAATGAATAAATGTCTATCTTGATAGTCTCAACAAAAATTTATAATAGTGTATGACGAATTCGGGAATCTCAAACAGTTTACGTGCCCAAAAGCATACATCTTGAAATTATGGATCCTGATCTGGGATGATTAAGACCCCCTTACCTATAGTCAAGAACCTCAAGTTCATGGAACATGTGTAGATTTATTTGTAGCAATAAATAAATAAAATAAAATAAGATGAAGAAGAAGCAATGGACACTATATTTCTAAGTAGTTAGAGAAATATCTGATCTACGAGTAAGCAAAATGTGGCTTATCACTTTTTGCAAAATTAATCACGTATCTGATGGCCTACAAAAGGGCATGAAGTGCAATAATGGTCAAACACAATATTGACTATCTAGTTCATTTTTTAAAAAATAAATAATTGAATCATATATAAATACTTTATTGAGCAGATTTTCTGATTTTATTTCTTTTACTTTAAATTATAAGCATAGTTGTATTCATATATGAATTTTGCATTAATGAAAATGCAATGTAGTTTTTTCATTTATATTTTTAGGATATATGATAAAATCCTGTGAAATGGTGTTTTACCCTTGTACTTTTTTAATCAACTGTATTTTATAAGAGAAATTAAATATTTACTTTTATATCAAGTTTGATTTCATGGGAATGCTGGAATTTAGTTATTAAGCAATTGCTTACATTATTAAGATAATTATTTTTAATGAATTTAATTATATATAAATATATAGGTTATATTTTAAACATAGGTTTTTAATGTAAACTTATAAAATTTGATAAACAAATTATATTTTATTCAAAATATGATTAGTTTGACTGATTAATTGAGTGATCATTTGACTCATTGGTTAAGGTTTGGAGCCAGATTATTCTCGGTATGTAACCCTGCACTAATCTGTAGAACTGAAGTAAGCAATGTGAACAATATGAAATGCTAATTTCATTTGGAAATTTAGGGAATAGGTTCTAGCTTATGCATTATTCTCGTCATCTATCTACATTTTAGAATTAATAGGTCTAGTTCCTTTCAAATTAGCTCTTGTATACTTTAAGAATGGAATGTTAATATATGCCCTGCATTGTATCAAGAAAAGAAACTGTTTCAACTGTATTATATAAGGGAAATCTTTTTTTCTTCATATACTAATTTTAGTAATCGTTAAGTTGGTATTCCTTGTGCTATTTTAGGGCATCAGGTTAGTTTTAGATAGACACCTGTGTTCTTGTATGGTTACTGTGACTGAAAACTTTGATAATTAATGTTCTTGTTAATCTTTAGTAGTAATTCCTGGGGTTTTTTTTTTTCATTTCAAAAATTCTTTGTTTTCCATAAGACATTAATTTTGTAAATTATTAGATAAAGAGTAGCTATAAAACACAGGAATAAGGATAAAACACCAAAAAATTGATGGAAGTATTGCTAGAATGGTAAGATTAGAAATATGGAATAAATTACTTGAAAGCAGACTGAAATTCTAAAGAATATGTATGAATATTATGCTTTTTCATGAGTGAATGTAATACAACTACTATTAGATGTTGATGTGCATAGAAAGTACTTGCTGTCATACACATGCTTTGCGTATCTAAATTTGATGTATTGTTTTGTTACCTTTATGTGACAAGCTTTAATAAAATTGGATTCGATGAGTAGTAGTTAGTTAGATTGCTTTTATTTTGAAATGTATCATGACGGACATAAATATATTATTAGTTACTTGTTAGGGAGACAAACAAAAGCACAGTGTGGTGAAAAATTCACTTATGGAGTCTTAAAATAAATTTAATGTGACAAAACAATAACATTGCTTTTCTTGTTTACACCAGACATAATAAATACTTAAGAAATACATGAAAATTTAAAATAATTACATTTTTTATGAGGTTAATATTTCAAATACAGAAATAATATCTAATAAATGAATTAAAATTATAGCTATATAAATTTATGCAGATAAAGATATTTTGTTTGTCTTTTCAATCATTTTTTCAACATCTTTTAAGGAAAATTCCATTGTATGATCGTCCTAATTTAATTTATTTGTTAATTTGAATTTTTACCTAAAATGGCTAAGGAGCTAAAACTCAAGTATTTTATTATTTTTTTCTATCTTGCAAAAAATCTTTCTTGAGATGTAGTATTTTAGAAACAGTAATAAAAAATTGGGTACAATTAAAATCAGTTATTTTAAATAGATATTTTAAATTTTCTCTATTGTTGTCGAGAAAAGGAAAACTTGAAAACAGATGTTATTTCCTAAAATATATCAATATATCATCTTCAAAAGTTCTATATGAGTCTGTAACACTTAAAAGAATTATTCTTAGCCACTTTGAGAAAATTATTTTAAATTTATTATGAATGAAATAAATTTAACTTATTTTTTTAAAGAATTAATGACATTTTTTTTTATAATTGAAAAATCTGGAAATATTCTTCGCCATATGAAATTGGTTGATTAGTTCTTAATAAACTTGTATTATATATATATATATATATATAATTCTTAAACTTTGGGGGTATCTTTTAACTTTTTTTTCCTTGCAGCTAAGTTGATTTGAATGACAATACATAATGCATTTCAAATGTATTGAAAAAAGTTTTAAGTGTGATTTTAAGGAACAGGAATATGTATTTAAAAGGCAATATTTTCGATGCAACAATTATTTCATTTAGTATATCATACCTAATGACCAAACTTGATAAAAATTTAAACAAAGTATCCTTTTTTTTTGTTTTATTCATTGAATTTCAAAATTCAGTTTCATTAACTGGTATAATTGTTAGGTTTTGAATGCCAAATCGTTTAAAATAACTCTTACTCTCGTTTACTAACATTACAACATTTCTTAAATACCATTAAAAGATTAATTACCATCTTCTCAATAGCTGATTATGGTGTGATATATATTAAAATTATTTAAAAGAGTACACAATTTAGTCGTAAATTGTTAGTTATATTTACAAAAAAAAAGAAGAAAAAAAACTCTACATCAAATCAGACTAGAATCAAAAGTTACCATACATTCTAATCATTGCTAAATATCTGTTGGCAATTAAAGTTTAACAAGAAAAAGCAAATGATAATATCCCTAAAATTCTCTCTGAGATATCTGAAAAATTGTGATACTTCATATTGCACACTTTCGAGGCTTACTTCATATATCATTTCAACAATGGTTTTAGCATAAGATATGTTGGCATGCACTTTTAATTTATCTCGTAATATCACAGAAATTTGAAAAATATTTGTCCTTTATTTAATCCAATATTTGAATTTCAAAGGAAAGATGATTTTTTAAAATGTCTCCAGGAAAATTCAAATTTTATCTTCCTCAGAATTTGAGGTTTTGTTGTTGAGGAGGATACATATTTTCATACCTTTACATAAACTTCTTCTGTAAGCTCTTATTGTTATATCTCTTCCTCAAATATTACTCTTCATTTTCTAATATGTATGTGTTTTTTTTAAATATTATTTATAAATCATTTATTGTTTCAGTGTTGTTCTCTCTTTTTGACATTCATAAACATCTTGTAAACTTATTTTGAAATAATAGTTAATTGTTTCTTTACAACTCATCTTATGCATCTCGAAAAAAGTTGTGGAATGCACAGCTATCTGAACGAATGGTATTATTTGCTTAATAATATTCATAACTTTTTTACTATTGTTGATATTGTGTTCTGCTAGATAAATAAGAAAACATTATTGTTTAAACATAATTATCGAAATTTGGTTGAAAATTGGATCAAATTTTGCAGATTCCTTTACAGTACCTGAGATCCAACTATGTGATATATTATTCAATTATTTTTAATAATATATTGCATCGAATTTATATCTTCCTATTACATATAAAGGATTTATTCATTTTAGAATGTCATCCTATTATATAAATAGCCATTACAACACAACTAAATGAAATAAATAAATTTTACTTGTTTTTAATATGTATTTATTTGCTTCTAAAAAATAAAGCAAAATTCTATACTCCCAACTTTGGTTTCTATTTGTCAAAATGAAGCTTGTAAGGTATTTGGTTTGACACAAAACAAAATTAGATTGGAAAATTAAAGCATTTGTATTTTGTTGATGCCTCATGTGCTCATGTTCCCTAACCCAGAAGACTGTCTTTATGTTTATTTGCATAAAAATAGTTCTCATGCTTTCTTTCCAAAGTATCTGACATTGGTAATCCATATTATGTTATTCTGTGTCTCTACTGGGCATCATCTGATATTTTGGAATGAAATTGATGCATGTATGTTTAGCTGTTAATTTATTAAGTTTCATAACATAGTTATGCTGTTATTGCGGATTGAAATATTTTTGATTTAATGGCACTGTTCTCTTTTTATAACTATGTATACTATACTGTAAAATTAAATTAATATATCAATTTGAAACAAATATTATGTTTTGGATTTCATAGTTCTTTTTTCATTTATTACCCTTCATTTTTCATTTTTAAAATGAGAAATAAAATGAATGGTTAGATTTGTAAAATATTTTTTTCCCCTTTCTTAGGACTTAAAATGTTACTGCCCCCCCCCCCCTTCAATGAATTAAATGATATATAATTGTTATCAAAGTTATTTATGTGCAAATGCATTTGTAATGTGCTCACATTTCTTATCATTGTATTTTATATTAAGATGTTATAATTAATTTTAAAAATATCAATGTAACAAAATTAAATTATTTATGAACATTTTCCAGATTTTAGATGGAAAATTTACTGGATAATATACATTTGTAAAATTATGGGAGAAACAAAAATAGGAATTACTTTCTAAGTTTTTAAAATAGTGTTTTCTTGTCCAAAATCATAAGCCATTATTTGGATTAATTTTCTTCATTTAAAAGTTATGTATATATTTAAAAAAAAAAAAAGGTTTTAATTTTTTAATCCAAACCTATCTGTAGACATTGTGGATCAAAATCTTCAATGCTCTGAACAGAGCAATTTTAGAAACAGAATAGCAGAATTTATTGCTCATACTGAAGACCGTCTTTATTTTTCCATACAATGCCCAATTTAATATCTCTTTTTGTCATTTTCTGAGGAATGCAAGCTATTCAAATCTAACGGATTAAGACCTTCAAGTTTCATTATGGCAGGATCTGTTAATAAAAGTGTATGATTGAATTTGATTCTGTTAATTGATAATTTGAAAGTGTTTCTATCTCATTTATAAGAATTTAGAAATGTGATTGTGATTCTATATTGGTGTTTCTCTTCATGGTAAAAGGAACTGGGATTATATTTCTTATATTTTTTTCAGTATGTGTGCTATTTAAAGCTGAATGAGTTTCAGTAATGGAGAATTTGCAACCTAAATTTTCTTTAAAAATTTAACAAGAAACTTAAATAATTACTTAATATGTAAATATATGTATCAAATTTCAGAAGTATCCATTCCTTTTAATCGTTCAGTATTATGTGTGTGAATAAATAATTTTTATCATAATTTTTTTAAATGCTGTTTTAAATATTTTAATTCCTATAATTCTGTGAATTAAATAAAATTTATCAAAATAATTTGTTTCAAAATTAAATATTTTCCTTTAATTTATAACATGAAGCCGATTATTTCACCATAAAATTTAAAAATTATAAGTGAATTCTATAAAATGCTACATTTCTTTAACAATGAATAAGACTGAAAAAAAGGAATTATTTAATTTTTTTTAAAAATCACGCCAAAATTGTAAGTGTTTTTGGTGGGAATAAATGATAGGTCTCATTCTTTTCTTTATTTTCTGTCT
>JAOUZG010013169.1:10957-28327 GCA_026289955.1 Argiope argentata
GTTCAATCAATTAACTGAAGTTTCAGTGAGTTAGCAGTTAATGAAGTTAGTTCAATCAGTTAACTGAAGCTTCAGTGAGTCCGCTGATACAATTTAAAACATTTTAGAAGTTGCAGTAAAAAGAAGAGGTGCAATTATCCAGAGCGTTCCCGCAATTCGGAATGGTGATAAAGTAAGGAGAGACTCAAAAAAAGCTCTCAGCAGCAAGTGGTCAATATTTTTATTCATTTTAACTGTTTCATCGAATGAGTCACTTTAGTATTGCGAACGATCCAAAATAATTAGCCACGCCTTTGTTGTATTAAAAAATATAACATTTCATATTTATTTCATTTTATATAATCACGTGTTCAAAATGACATTTTTCTAGGTTTTATTTGCTGTAGTCATTCACTTATTTGTTTTTAATCAGAGCTTTTTAAATGTGATGGCATAGAATTATTAAAAGCTGATTTTTTGAGATGCTCGCGTAGATAATAAAATTTCAATTTTTCGCCTACGGGTTTTTGTTCACGCAAGAAAACCTCATTCCTAAAACAATATCATGCTATGACATGATAAGAAAAGTGCCTTTAGTATTATAGTATTATAAGAGGAGAACAGGCTAACTTTTGATGAGAAACTTCTGAAGAGTTTCTAAAATAAAAGCTTTTTTCCCCTTGAAAAAAAATTATATTGGTAATTGAGGAATTAATGGAACAAGAGCTACGTCTGGCTGAATTACTTCCATATGTTTGTTGAAAATATAAAAGAAAGGGTAAATTTAAAATTTCACTAACAAAAATGAGGTAATAAAAATTTAAAATATAGAGATAGAAAATCAAAGGGAGAATCAAATACAATTATAAAAAAGAATTGTATTAAATGCTGGTATATAAAACAAAATATTGAATAATAGTCAATAATTTTATAAACGTAAACAGATTATGGAAAACTTTATCGAAAATACTTGTTACAGTTACAGAAGACGCGTGAAAATAAGAAATTTATTGAAGCATAAATTGGAGCATTATTCTACCAAAATTGGCAAGCTGGGCAGTGAAGAACAATTTAATTTGATATTGTAATTATTTTTTTATTCCACACATAAAAAAAATTATCATCTGCTATAATATTAAACATATAGCAGTACAATATACTGATATAGAAAGTACATTTCATAACAACCATAAAAAAACCCGAAAGGACCATAGATATAATTAAAATTATATAGTTACTGTGAATACTTTTTATTTCTATATTTGATTAAAAAAGTTTCAAATTATAAGAAAATACAGCATTAATCAATAGGATTAAAAAATAATGTAGGTTTAATTTTGGCATCAATCAAAATACAGTTACTCTACTGAATGACAAATAAGAAAATGAATAGAAATAGTTGAAGGAATTTTGTTATGAGGTAAAACTATACAGAGTATCCAGCATATTTCTAAAGCCTTACAACACATTATACAATATTATTGCGGTACATTTACGATATTAAACTGCACCTAGAATATCGAATAACAGTGAAGATGTCACACACCATGTCATTCTGACAGAGAAAATATTTTTCAACAATATTATGAATTTTGTGTAAATTATATGTAAATATGTATGTATTTTGTGTAAATTAGATGTAAATATGTATGAACTTTGTGTAAATTAGATGTAAATATGTATGAATTTTGTGTAAATTAGATGTAAATATATGAATTGTATCTAAATTAGATGTAAATATGTATGAATTTTGTATAAATTCGATGTAAATAAGTATGAATTTTTGTGTAAATTCGATGTAAATATGTGTGAATTTTGTGTAAATTAGATGTAAATATGTATGAATTTTCTGTAAATATTGTAAATATTTGTAAATACGTTAATTGTTATAGAATAGCACGTCAGCGAGAAAAGATCGTTCTAAGGGGATTTACAGCAGAAGATCGCCATATTTGACTAATTTGGCGATATAGGTGTGTTGGCGATGTAATGAGGTCTCTAACGGTTTTTACTGCCCTCTAAAATGTGTAGTAAAATCTATAAAGTAAAGATTTATTGGAGAAGGTTTCACAGTTATCTGGAGCGATTTTTTACAGCACATATTCAGAAATATTTAGACTGTTACAAAGGTAAAAATATATGCCCGCAGATAAAACACGGGAGATAATTTCGCTCCTCAGGAGATTCATTCTGTCTCCACAATTCAGTTGCAGTGCGATTGAAAGAAAGACGGTCATTTCGCTCATCAAAAGACTCTCTTTCTCTAAGCGTGGACACTATTTTCTCTGATATTTGCTAACCGAACGTTTCTTTCCTATTCATTTTCCTTACCACTCTACAAACGATGCTTATTGGCAATTAATGTGTTCGCGCCGAGGTCGGATTTCCTTCTTTTGGGCATTATGAGATTTGAATCGCTCTTTAAAATCAGACGTAAACAAAGAAATGTATTGCATATGCATACCACAACTCTTGCTATTTGCACATGTACAGTCTGAGGTTTTCGTGTATGCGCGGATAGGTTAAAAATCGATATTATAAAACTCCCCTTCTTATTTCGATACGACTTTAATGAACTAAAACCTTTCTCAGTAAATGCTCTACAAAATGGTATAAATATCTCCAATATCCTTTAACTATTTCTCGAGTTTTTGTGGTTCCAACATACAGACGTTTTGAGGATGTTTCTTTTAATAATATGTATAGATGCATATTATATAAAAAGTCCTGATAGATACTGGTTGAGAAAACTGTGGTAAAATTATTGAAGTATTTTGCTGAATAAAATGGTCCATTTACAATTCAAACATTGAATTTTCAAAATGAAATTCGAATGTTTGAATCTCTGTTTTGACATTATTGTAACTTAAGAAACCATGATAATGCCATGAATATGCATTTCACCTTAGAAACGTTCTGATAAACTCTTAAAAAATAAATTAATACCAATTTTAATTTAAAAAATTATTCCGATTATATATACATACAATTAAGATTGCATAATTTTGGGTAACAATTCAGAATCTCTTGATTATAATATTTTTTTTTAGAATTTTACGTAAATTTTATTTAAAAGTTTTGATAAATCAGAAATGTATTGGTGAGTAAATTGGAATAGAATTTGATAAAGGATTTTAATCTGATCTTGCTACAAATTTTATTTGGAAAAACTTTTCAAAAAATAAAATTAATAAAAGAAGTGAAATCAAAAATTAATAATTTTTAATTTTAATGTAGAAAACCCCAAAATTCCATTTAAAAATTTCTAATTTTAAACAATTGAAAAAAAATGCTTGTTGCACATTGCATTATAATATGATGAGAGAATTAAACAAAACATATAAAAGTTGCTGAAGATTATGTTTGTTTTCTTTCGTTACCATAACAACTGACATTATTTTGTTACCGTTGAGTCTTCAAGGAACAATCTATGTTAAAAAAGATTAAAATGAAATCTGCTATGCATATTGCAGCGTATCATGTCAGAACATCATTTCTTGAACAGCAAAGCACCACGTGCTCGTGCGAGTTAAATGACGTTTTTATTCATTTTAATGGTTTCATTGGATGAGTCACTTTAGTATCGCAAACGATCCAAAAAAACTTTGTCTCGCCTTAATTGTTTAAAAAAATATCCCATTTCCTGCTTATTTCCTTTTATATAATCGCGCGCTCAAAATGACATTTTTCTAGGTTATATTTGCTGTAGTCACTAACTTATTTTTTTTAAATAAGAGCTTTCGAAAATGCAATGTCAACGCATTATTAAAAGCTGATCTTCTGAGATGCTTGTGAAGATAATAAAATTTTTATTTTTTTCCTAAGGTTTTTTGTGGGCGACAAAAACCTCATTCCAAAAATAACAAGTTTTGAAATGATAAAATAAATTTACAATTATCGTGAAGTAATACATTTTGAAGCACGAATTCCTAAAGTCATTTTTAGAAAGCAATTATCAAAAATGATTATTTAAATTAAGAAACACTGCATCCATGTAGTGATAAATGTAGCTTTCATCTTAAAATATAATTTTTCAATGCATAAGTTGAAACCCCCTCAATAAACACATTTAGAAAAAATGTGAATGTATAGATTTTCCAAGAAAATGTTTGGAAATACCGAATAATCCTAATAAAGGCTCTTCTCTCAGGCGTAATCAACTAGATAATATGCTTTTGTAAATAATCTATACAATGTAGGAAAAATAATTCAATCAAGTCAATCTATATCTAAGGCAAATCTACATATCTGATGGTTAAATCGAAGTAACCTATTGTTCATGCAGTATTTTCAATAAATTCAATGAAGTTAATCTATACCTAAGGCAAATCTACATATATGATGTTTAAATCGAATTAATCTATTGTTCATGAAGTATTTTGAATACATTCAATTAAGTCAATCTGTACCTAAGGCAAATCTACATATCTGATGGTTAAATCGAATTAACCTATTGTTCATGAAGTATTCTGAAAAACTAGGTCTCTAGTTCTTAAAACCGTTTTAGAATATAATGATAAAATATAAATAATTTAACTAGAATATGTTAGAATCAGAAATAAAATTCTTACCATTGCGTTCATGGCTAGTTATTAGATGTGTCTTGCCTCAGAAGCTACGAATAAATCCGCAAAACTTGGCTTGTTTGACTGTAAGAACTGTTCTTACTTGCTGTATGACTTGAAACGAATGTTCCAAGCTTATATACCCAACAGACTTATAATTTTTTTTTCAAATCGAAGGCTAGAAATCTCTCTACGACATAGCTTAAAAATTCTTTACATTTATTTCTGCAATCCTTGGATCAAAGATCTCTGATGGAAATTGTCAGCCGAAGGTCAAGTTAGACATTAATGCACGTATTTTCCGTAAACAGTCTTGAAGCAGTATTTTTTTTGCTTATTTTCTTTACCCTGCTGCTAAACTTATGACTGCTGAAAGGATGGATCTCAATTTAACTGAATATAGCCATCGGATATCGTAGTTTTGAAGCCTAGACAATGGAGAACTGCTGTGAAAAACGATCATTGTTGAGAGCGGATAAGCGTAAAAAAGATGAAGTAGAATGCGATGAATTATCAATAAATTGAAATATATACTCCTGTGGAGAAAGATAAAAGTTCCTACAACACATTGTTCCAGTGTAAGAAGTTATAAAACTTCCATAAATTTCATCTGAGCAGTATTTTTGTTTGTTTTCGACTTCCAAAAAATTGGGACGTTATTTGGGTTACCAGATCGTTATTTATTTCCCTTTTCGGATTTTACAAGAACTCGTGAAATACTTTCAGTTATTAGAGAACAGCTGATTATATATTGAATGAGAAAATGCAATTTAAAATGGAATAAAACATTCTAAATTACTTTTATATTAAAAATTTTGGATTCTAAAGAAGAACTCACGAATGTGTTTAGAGAACAGCCGATTATTAATACCTTCAATTGAAAGATTCAACAATAGAATAAAATTTTCGTAAATGTTCTTATACGAGGAAATTTTGATGCAGGTTAAGACATTCTGAATTTTTAAAGAAGTACTCTCGAGGTACTTTTGGCTATTAGAGAACCGCTGATTATATATTAAATGGAAAATACAATTTAAAAGGGAATAAAACATTCTAAAATATTCTTGTACAAGAAATGTTTATACCTAATTGCACATAAATATTGTACAATATTGCACGACATTGTTCAATATTCGCAATATTGTTTAATATTATATAATATCTCACAATATTGTACAATATAGTTCTGCAAGTTGTGTTACCTGGGGTAGATCAAGAAATTTTGGATTTTAAAGAACTCACGAATGTTATTAGAGATCAGCCGATTATTATACATTCAATTGAAAAATACAGTTTAAAATAGAATAAAACGTTCTTATATGAGTAATTTTGCAGTAGGGTTAGGACATTTTGAATTTCAAAGAACTCACGAAATACTTTCGGTTATTAGAAAATAGATGATTATGTATTCATATGATAAATGAAATTTAAAATGGAATAAAGCCTTCTTAAATGTTCTTGTCTGAGAAATTTTGATGTAGGTTAAGACATAATGAATTTTAAAGAACTCTCGGGATACTTTTGGCTATTAGAGAAACGCTGATTATATATTCAAATGACAGATACAATTCAAAATGGAATAAAACTTTCTGAAATGTTCTTATAAAAGAAATTTCTATGTTGTTTAAGAAATTTTGGATTTTAAAGAACTCCCGAATGATATTAGAGAATACCCTATTAGTATAAATTCGACTGAAAAATACAATTTAAAATAGAATAAAACTTTCTTAAATGATCTGGTATGAGAAAATGTTGATGTAGGTTAAGATTTTTGAATTCTAAAGAACTCTCAAAATACTTTCGGTTATTAGAGAACAATCGATTATTATACATTCAAATGAAAAATACAATTTAAAATATATAAAAAAGCTTTCTTAAATGTTCTTGTATGAGAAATTTTTATGTAGGTTATGACGTTTTGAATTCCTTTCGTCGCGAAATTCTTTCGGTTGTTAGAGAACAGCTAATTATATATTAAATGAAAAAGCACAATTTAATACGAAATAAAACATTCTAAATTATTCTTGTATAAGAAATTTTGGATTTTAAAGAAGAAATCACGAATGTTATAAGAGAACGGTTAGTATACATTCAACTGATTTAACAGAAGAACTCAAGATACTTTTACCCATAAGAGAACATCTGAATATATTTTCTAATGACAAATACAATTCAAAATGGAATAAAACTTTCTGAAATGTTCTTATATTAGAAATTTCGATGAAGGTTAAGAAATTTTGAATTTTAAGGAAGAACTCACGAATGTTATTCGAGAACAGACGATTATAGTACATTTAACCGAAAATTACAATTTAAAATAGAATAAAACTTTCTTAAATGATCTTGTATGAAAATTTTGATATAAGAGAACAGCTGATTATTATACATTCAACTGAAGAATACAATTTGAAATAGAATAACACTTCCTTAAATGTTCTAGTATGAGAGATTTTGATGTTGGTTAAGAAATTCGGATTTTAAAGAACAACTTACGAAAATTTTCTATTATTAGAGAACAGCTGATATATTCTATTGAAAAATACAATTTAAAATGGAATAAAACTTTCTAAAATGTTTCTGTACAAGAAATTTTGATGGTATTTAATTCAGTGACAGAATTCAGCATTTTGCTGCTGTAAATCTATATTATGCAACCACTTGTTTAGCAAATGGATTGTTTTAATTTCACATTTCAATCAGTTTTAACATATCTTATAATTATTTGTTTTGGGTTAATTTTTTTTATTTTATTAACTTCATGAAAATACATGTTTTTATTTTATTCATTTCATCATATAATTGTATGGCAGCAAGGCTGGTACATAGTATTCAGAAAGTAAATGTACAATCTTTATAAATATTATAGTAATTAAGTAAAAATAATAGTAAAGTTACAATCGTAGCTAGTTATGCTTGTTGAAGTGCTCATATTATCATAATATTTTATAATTAATTCCTATTTTTACAAGATATAATTTCAATATTTTTTAACAGTTTCAAATTTGATAACTCATTTATATAAAAAAGTGGTGTTCTTTTTTAGACCAATGACCGAAAGTAGCTTCCTTGAGCCACTAGGTTGTCCAGCCTGGAATCTGCCGATGGATTCATTTGGAAAACTATATACTGCCTTTACTCTTGTAACCAATCTACTCGTGTTTAATATAAAAGTCAATAATAATATTAAATTCAAATAAATAAGTTTAGATCTGTTAAAAAGCATTGAAGTGTTAACCAATTAAAGTCAAATATAGGAGTCATTGTCTTAAATGTTTTCAGATTTCATGCGTTACCCCAACTGGAGTGGAAAAATTCCGGCA
Organism: Argiope argentata; assembly: GCA_026289955.1. Classification (NCBI taxonomy): domain Eukaryota; kingdom Metazoa; phylum Arthropoda; class Arachnida; order Araneae; family Araneidae; genus Argiope; species Argiope argentata. Next base: position 18,822 of record JAOUZG010013169.1, read on the forward strand.
TTTGCATTGCTCCAATTTGCGCTGAAAACTCACGCATAATTAGTGTGTTCTAATTGTTGACAACTTTGTTTTCATTTTAATTAAAAGTTTAAAAATTATGTGTATTATACTGTTGTAAATATCTCAATTTCGATCGATAAATAAAATCGACTCGTCTTGATTTTAAAGAAATACGGACTTGATTTGTGGTTTTGCTTTATTTATTGCTAATACATAAGTACCAAAATAATTCTTTCAGCATTTGTATGTTCATAAGTAAAATCTTCTTCTTCTCAATTTTTATGGAAAGCTCTTATGCTTCTCGTGGATCTGGTGAAGAATATTTTATAAACAAGGTCCAAAATATAATATTTTCAAAATTCCAAAATAAAGCAACTGAAATACAAGTATAAACAGCGAGAATGGTCTCCCAAAATTTCCTCGTATACTCTATAATAAAAGTGTTATACCAGAGAAGACCTTCATGCCATTGGCATACAATGGTTACGAAATATTAATCTTTGGCATAATTTAACATTTTTACTGAATCTATCATGTCATCTTTGGCGAGTTTGGCGATTACTCCTTGGCAGTCAGTTAGTCAATTAATCAATCAATATTTTTGAAAATTTATTTATTTTATTTCCCTCCTTATCCTTCATTTTCATATTTTTGAAATAATACTCATAAAATCAATAACATTTTGATAACAATAATAGTTATTGTTTTTTCTAAATATGAAAACTAAACAAATGAAACGTTGTATTTATTATACAACATTTTGTTAGTAAAAATGTGTTTATTATTCGAAATGAATACGCCATTTTGTTAGCCATTCAAATTCAATCCTTAAAATAATAAATTTCCTGTTTACTAAATAAAGTAGATACGAGCAGCTGAATGCTGGAAAGAATTCTTTCAAGGTTAAGCTTTCGTTGTCGAACAATTTTTTTTTTCTCTCTTCGTTTCCATTTTGTTTTTTATTCTGATATTCAGAATTTGCTTTCGCCGCCGCTTTTTTTGTTTAAAAATTCCATCGTGAAGCTCGGTGCTGTTTTTAACCTCGATTCCGCTTGTCAGTAAATCATTCACTCACGTTTGATGTAGAAATGGCTTTTTTGTAGCTCAGTTTTACAATTTTTTTGTTGTTCTATTTCATGTTTCATTCCCAGTGTTTTCACACGGTAAAACATGAAAGATTTGTAGTTATATTTCAGATTTTTCTGGGTTTCTTTGCAAAATTTTTGTAAGAATCTCTAAAATTTTAACAATTGTGACCCGCTTTCGGCGAGAATGCTTGTTTTTGACCTTATTTTTGTTTTTTAAAATATTCCCGGGATTCCTTTGCTGGTACAATAAATCAGAAAATGCTTTGTAATTTGTACAAAGAAAAATAAATATCATTTCAATTAAGTACTGTATTCATCTGAGTATCCGGTTTCCGTACTATGCGGATTAGTTATTTTTAAAATCGTAATTAAATGAGAGAAGGCAAGGCGTCTATTAAGTCTTATATTAAAGACTTTTTAAAAACCTTGAAACTGTAAGTTTTGTCTCTTTTTATCATGTAAGAACATATTGTTTTGGGAATGAGGTTTTGTGGCGCCAACAAAAATCGAAAAATCGAAAAAGTAGGCGAAAAATCGAAATTTTATTATCTGCACCAGCATTACAAAAAAATCAACTTTTAATAACGTGATGCCATTACATTTTCAAAAGCTGTGATTAAAAAGATAAGTTTATGACTACTGCAAATAAAACCAAGCAAAATGTCATTTTGAGCACGTGATTATATGAAATGAAATAAATAGGAAATGTGATATATATTTTTTAAACAATAAATTCGAGACAAAGTTTTTTGGACCGTTTGCCATACTAAGTGACTCATTCGATGAAACGATTTAAAATGAATAAAAATATCATTTAACTCGCACGAGCACGTGGTGCTTGGCCGTTCAAGAAATGATGTTCTGACATGATACATGGAAATATGCGTAGAAGATTTCATTTAAATCTTTTTATCTAAGAGTTTACTTTAAATATCTATCTAATCATTTATCAATGAAAAATAAAATCAGTTTGAGTCTATTTTCTTAAAAATTATGTCTACGATTTACGTAAATACTTTGATTATCGTAATTTATGTATATATTTTTTGCATTTATGTTGAATAGTGCAGAATTCATGTTAAAATATGAAGTTTATATCTTTTAACTAAATTTTTTCTCTAACTAGCAGTACCCGCACGACCGTTATCTGTGACATAGCATCCAAGAAGAAAAAATAGCTTTAGACTTATGTCTAGTCGCCATCCGACATGACATGGGCATGTTAGGCAATATAAAAAAACATAAAAATATATTTGTAAATTATCCAAAATAACTATAAATTTTTTTATAGCACACATTCAGAAATATTCAAACACAGGTGATCAATTCGCTCCTCGGGGGATTCATTCCGTCTCCGCAATTCAGTAGTAGCCCGATTTAAAGAAAGACCGTTATTTCACTCATCAAAAGTCTCTCCTACCCTAAGGATGGACATTACTTCTCTGATATTCGCTAACCGAACGTTTCCTTCCTCTTCCGGCCGAGATTGGATTTCCTTCTTTTCGGCATATTGAGATTTGAATCGCCGTTTAAAATTAGACTTAAACAAAGAAATGAATTGCATATGCATACCGCAAATCTTGCTATTTGCACATGCCCCGTTTAAGGTTTATGAGCATGCTCTGAAAAGTGAAAAGTTAAAATCGTAATTGTAAAACTTCCTTTTCATTTTGATGTGACTTTAATGTACTAAAACCCTCCCCAATGAGAGCTCTACAAAATGATATAAATATCTCCGATATCCGTTAACTATTTCTCGAGGTTTTGTGGTCTCAGCAAACAGATACTTTTTAGGAGACTTCATTTTATACTAAGTATTGATAAATTCTTGAAACGTGCAGTGTGGTTTATAAATGTATAATATTCCCTTTTTACAGGAGGAACAATCACACATCTCACAGATAGAACACAGAAGAAAAAAACATGCCCAAACCGGGACTCGAACCCGGGACGTCCATATCACGGGGAAGACGCGCTACCCCTGTGACAGGAAGCCGGCATTTTGGAAAAGTAGTTGGCAGAACAGCCGTAGATTCCTGACGAAAGAAAGCGAAATTCGCTGCTACAATAGTATTGGAATTTTCATTTTAAGCAATGGGGTCTATTCAAGGACTATAAGATATTTGAGATAAAGAATCGAAGAATAACCGTGAACGTATGTCGCCATTTCCAAACAAATAAATAGGCAAGTCTATCCGAATACGCTTCTCAGTAAAAGCATCATAAAAAAGAAAAAAAAAGTCTTACCTTGTCTCTTGAAAATAGAGTCCCTAATATAGATCAAAGTTCATACCAAAACTGTAAAAAAGTATCTTGGAAAAAGTTCAACTAGCTTGAAAAAACTCCGAAAGACGTAGCATTTCCTCTACTCAAAATGTAAACAAACTGAAATGGTATTCATTAGTGTTGCCACAAACGGTCTATATAAAATCTGAATTATCAATTATTATTATTATTTAATGAACATTTAAAAATCCTCGTGCATTACTAAGTATTGATGATGATGATGAGGTGTCCGCTTCATTACGAAAGAAGGGATGCAGTAGCTTATGTGGGCATGAACCCCTGAGCCTCCTAGGGTAGAAGTCTGACTTCTAACTCATATGAAGATGACACACTTAACACATTTGCTTGCACAGCCCCTTTTTAAGGGTGGGGGCACATTACATTCATTCATTCATCCATGCACATTACATTCATTCTTCTCAGATCGTAATTTAGATCTGGATCAGAGAACGATCACCTCTGACTCAGTACCCCCAGTGGTATTACTCGACATAGAGGATTTTGTGACCACGACAGATTTAACGAGCGCCAACCGCCCTACACTCGGGATTACTAAGTATTAAATGGGGCGTACAGAGGTAGACAACACATTACATAAAGACATCACATACAGAACAGCTACTCACGCATCACATTCACTTGCACGAATCCTTTTTACATGGGGGCACATTCTAATACATCATAGATAGAACAAATAAATAGCAACCATGTTCGAATCGGAACTCGAACCCAGAACGCCCAGATCACGGGGAAGACAATCTACCGCTGTGCCAAGATGTCGGCAAAAAATAATATTATTTTAAATTCATTTTCTGATAATTTTGTGTTAATTAAACCTTTACTTTTTATCATGTGAGGACATGGTGTTGTTTTAGTTAGGGGTTTGAAGCACGAAATCGTGTAAGCAATGAATAAAGAATAAATGGGGTGATCTTAGCTTTCTATCGATAAACCCCTGCAAAGAAAAAAAAGAAAGAAAGCGAACGAGCAAACAGAGATCTGGAGCTAAAGAAAGAATTCGATTATAGCAACAAAAACGAAGAACTTTGAAACGATAAAACCTTCAATCAACAAAAAATGCAAGTGACGGGATAGCCTTGTTGCTAGGGCGTTGGATTCGCACTCCTTGGGATGCGAGTTCGAACCCACCAGCCGAAGACTCTGCGTGTGTATGGTGGCTCCATGTCGAGAGTAATACCACTGAAGATAGTGAGTCAGAGGTGATAGTTCTCTGTTATAGATCTAAATTACGACCTGTGGATGAATGAATGAAATGCATGAAGGAAGTCTGCCCGATGAAAAGGGTTAATGGCGTGTGTGAGCAAGAAGTCAGACTTCTGCCCTCGGGTGCTCAGGGGTCCATACCCTCAGAAGCTACTGCACCCCTCCTTTCGCTGTAAAGCTGGACACGAGGACACCACCACAAACGCAGAGCTTTGAAAAGATAAATCCTTCAATCAACAAAAACGAAAAATGAAAACTTACATTTAGAAGAGGATTAAATTAAACATTAATGTAAAATAGCTTTACAACGGAAACGAAGAAATACGTAATAGTTACAAGTGTGTTTCATATTCTTTATCGTAATCTCAACTTTAAATACAGAACGCGTTCATTTGGATTCTGATTCACAACCGTCAACGTTCAACGCAAAACGTTTCCGTTTCAATTCCGAGCTTAAAATATCGCTTTCTCGCTCAAAGCAACTCGTCTAAAAAATGTTCTCACATAATAAGTTGAAATTTGCGATAACAGATTTCAATTTTTTTTGTCAACACTTGACTGTTAAGTAAGATAGAAATATTTACTACGGTGTAATAAAAATTTTCATTAAATATTTCAAACAATATTACCAAAACGAGTATCAAATGTCATGGGTCAGATCATTCGGCATCTAACAATCACAAAGCAACTAAAATGAAATTTTACATAATTTATTATATAATGGAAAGTAATAGTTTTAGACTTCAAATTTCGATAGAAATATAACATACTATTTTAGAATCCTTACATCATAGTAATTATTGTGTGCTATGCTCATTTCTTATTTTTTTGTCATCTCACCAGAAGTTGGAATTTTATTTTGAAATGGAAAAGATTAAACCATTTGATACAAAGACATAATCAAGAAAATTTATTTTAAAAATGAAAAAAATTCAAATTTTTTTCTTCTGGTTTATTTTTGATGTTAAATTTTAATTATCCGCACAGCAAAATTTCAAAAAAATATATTAAAAATGTGCTTTGAAACTAAGCTGAAATTTTATACATTCATAATCAACTATGAAAAAACAACATTCCGGTTGAAATATTTTTAACAACAATGAAAACAATTTGAGTTCCTTTATAAATACGAAATATATTGTTGTCTAAAAAATAAAAAAGCAATTTTAAAAAAATAATTAAAAATAGAAAAGAAAGATTACAATGAAATCTGCTATGCATATTTCAATGTATCATGTCAGAACATCATTTCTTGAACGGTCAAGCACCACGCGCCCGTGCAAGTTGGATTATATTTTTATTCATTTAAATGGTTTCACTGAATGAGTCACTTTGGTAATGCCAACGATCCAAAAAACTTTGTCTCGCATTGATTGTTTAAAAAATATCCCATTTCCTGTTTATTACATTTCATGTAATCGCGTGCTCAAAATGACATTTTTCTAGGTTTTATTGGCTGTAGTCATTCACTTATTTTTTTTAAATCAGAGTTTTTGTAAATGCAATGGCAACGAGTTATTAAAAGCTAATTTTTTGAGATGCTCGTGCAGATAATAAAATTTTAATTTTTTGCCTACAGATTTTTGTTGATGCCAAAAACTTATGCTTACTTAATCCAAAAATAACATTATGTTCTGACATGATAAAAAAAACCTATTTCGCAATCAAAATAGTATTATTAAAAAGATAATTTCCTGAAATTTCAAATGTAAAATTTATTCTTTACTTTACTTATTATTGTCAATTATTGGAAAAACTTAATTTTGCTTATTAACAATGCTTAATATAATTAGCAAAATTTCGCTTGACATTTAATTAATTGAGAATTCAAAAATTACGCTCCGAGGTGCAGTTTCCAATCCTCTAATTTAGATATTTGAAAATTTGATAACTGTGAATCAAAAAATCTGATCTGTACTGATAACCAGCGCGCGCACGTATACATGTGCCCCTCCCTTCAATTTAAATTACCATTTTTAAAATAACTGCACTATATGTAATTACAATTACATTTTCATTACAATGAATCTTCCTAAAAAACTATATAACGATAGCAGTATAAACATTCGCTGATGAGAGGTACTATACGAAGGTAACAAAAGGGTCCGTTTTTGTTTGCTTTTATACAATAGGTACTAAGAGAAAGCATTGTACTCATAAAAAAGTCTTATTCGAAATTTTGACGAATTTCTAGGATTGAAATTACCTTGAGCCCGAAATGTACATTTTTTAAAAAGTAGTGTCTATCCACCCATCTATTTGTCTGAAAACCTCTTTGAACCAAATTAATGAAAATTGGTATCTAGACTTTAATCTTACTGTTATTTTAAACTTTATTATTATTATTTTTGGCTTTAAGAAGCTATCTAATTATTTTTTGTAATTAATCATGAAATCTTGCAATCACTTTTTTTTCCAATTTGCAATCGGATGACACCATCGATGTGGAATCAAATTCTAAATAAAATGTATTGGTAATTAGGTACTTTTCCGTTAGCCGGGAGCCAGCAAAAAATCTCCGAAGAAATTTGGTGGAATTCTTCTTTGATTGGCGATTTTTTGCTGGCTCCCGGCTAACGGAAAAGTTCAAATAATTAAGATATAGGAATATTAGAGTTCTGTATTGCCAACGAGAACATGCATACGATAAGAATTGTACAACTTTGGATCATCATTAAAATGATTGAAAAACCTATAAAAAAGTCCATTTTTAAAACAGTATAAAAAGACAAGTTACAAAAAATTGTAATAAACAAAATATTTTTCAATGATTTTGAGATTTGAAATTTTAATAATGAGGCTATAATGCAACTGCTCGAATTAAAAGACAAATACAAAATGCTGATGTATAAAAATTCATTTATTTGATTTTGAATAACATGCAATGATAAAATCCAACACTTGATTTCACAAAAACTGCTTCTTACGCGGCGCGTAAGAGAAGTTATTGTCCCCAGATTCCACCATTTTGCCTAATTTCGGTAACTTGTTTCTCCTAAAAATAGAATAGCAATAAATAAACTAAGACTTTGATTGCATCGTTAACAATAAAATTCGTGCGGCGAAGTTATAATGCATAATATGGTAATAATCTGTCATTTAAAAAAAACTGCAAATATCTAATCATGATTTCTTAAATTTTATTCAGTATTCTGATTTGACCCTTTAGTACAAGAAATAAAATTAATTTATAATATATTTCCATTAAAAATTCGGGATAACAACTGCTAAATTTGATAATAAACATTTTTGGTAAGAATTAGTCAACAAAAGATAAGTCCAGCAAAATTTGATCCTTCAAATTTGCTTTATCAAACATATGGACTAAATCCCTTTCTGAAGGTCTCATAGGAACATATTTAAAGGAGTCAGATCTGGAGATCGTGGTCGTCGTGAAACAGGATCCCTATGCCCAATCCAGGGGCCGAATAAAGGGTTTTTTTTGTAAACCGGATATGATGTCATACTTTTTCTCTCGCATTTTTCTGGAAAACTATGGGTCTTAGAGCAACAGTTCTTTAGTCATTTTTTTATGCATTCCAAACATAGAATCTGGCAGTACTGAGTTTATCCAGTCTTACTGGGACCTTTTGTCTAATAAAAATTTATAACATAAATGAGTATGTGGATTAGTTGTATAAACCTACTTATTGAAGCATCTTGAATTAGCATCATGCTCAAAAGCAAAAATAAAAAGCGCCATGCAATTAAAAATCTATTCTCTAATGCAGTTTTTTTTCATAGAAAATTATCACAAAATCCTAACATTATCACAATTATCACAATTAACTTTATCACAAATTATCACAATTATTCCTAAACATTTCAAAAACAAAATCAAATAATTAGATAACTTTATGACTCATACTCCTACACTTAATGTATGTTTGTGATTAATTATGGGAACCTTGCAAACTTAAAATATTTTACCTAGCGATAAGAATACAAGCAATATTGTAATTTATTAGAATCAGAATTCTGTTTAGTGAAAATTTTATGAGAGGTAGTTATACCTCACTTAGAATGTCGCAAGTACCGAAGACTCTATATAGTACATAGTTGACGATTATATTGAGAAATTCGGAACAAATTTGCTATGACTGAAATTTTTACGGCTTTTGTTATTTCACTAAGATAATATGGATTGTAACGCTAGCAAAATTTAGTGTCAGATATAGAGAACCTTTTTTTTTTTTTTTTGAAAATGGAAAATTTAGATATTTTGCGTTTCTACGAAGAGTGTATTTTAAGGTCTGTATTTAATACATCGTTAATTTATTTTCAGATTTACATACTTTTTAACTTAATCAACATGTTAATAATCCATTTTTCAACTTTTTTTATTTTATTAATTTAGCATAGAGTAATACAGATAATTTTTTTTTTGATTTTCTTTATTCTGTATTATTTTAATTTGAAAGTACTTCAAAATGAATCCGAAAAATCGATTCATTAACAATATCTAGTTTTAAAAGCATCAAATACTAAGAAAATAAACAGAATCACGTGAAATTAGTGTCCTTAATACAGGCTCATCCTAACCTCATTAGCCTTGGGGGAAAACTGAATTCGTTACTTATTCGGCGGCGGGGAAATGAATATTTTTGGCGAGAAAGTTAGTTTTGAATTAATTAATAAAAAAACTAATGAATTAATATTTGAAAAAACTGTATTAACATCAAATGTCATCCAGTACAAGTCAAAAAAATTTACTTGAACTTGAGTGGATGAATAAAAAGTATTTTACACACACACACACACACACACACACACACACACACACACACACACACACACACACACACCCACACACACACACACACACACACACACACACACACACACACACACACACACACACAGAGAGAGAGAGAGAGAGAGAGAGAGAGAGAGAGAGAGAGAGAGAGA
>JAOUZG010013169.1:28427-47603 GCA_026289955.1 Argiope argentata
GAGAGAGAGAGAGAGCTAATAGTAGGAATTGAATTACCGTTCTTACCAGAGCATGAATCCAAGACCTTGGTCGAATCCGTCCAGTTCCTGTCCTGTCATTCACTTTTTGTAAGGAGCCACCAAGGCACCATATCCATAGGGGGAATAGGGATAACCGTAGGGGTATCCAAGGTAGTTGAGGGCAGCAGCAGCGGCATAGGGATAGACAGCAGCCGGTGCAACAGGGGCAGCAAAGGCAGCAGCTGGAGCTGGAATGGTAGGGGCAGCATAACGGGCAGGTACAGCTGGCACGGCAGGAGCTGCAGGCACAGCTGCTACAGCAGCTGGGGCTGGTAAGAATGGTGCATAGTAGCCTTTAGAATAAGCTGCATATGCTGCTGGTGCATATGGCAGAAGAGGTCCAGCTGATACTGTGCAGCTGAATAAAGCGACGATGCAGGCGAGAGGGATCTGAGAAAACAACAAAATATATTTAATAAGTTAACTATCATGTCTTGTATTTCTGTAGTTAATATATTTATCTGTTATTTTCTAATGTTAGTATAAAAATTTAATCAAGGTATTTTTTCTATAAAGAATATACGATGCATAAGATGGCATTTCAATTTATTGTATACGACTTTTATTTGATTTTTGTGATAAATAAGATTTTAAAAGGTTATGCAAAATACATCAAGAAAATCAGCCAATTTTTCATACGATTGGATTTTTATTAAAAACAACAACAACTTAGACTGAACTCTCCATTTTCTGTATTGTTATAATTGTAAATTTTTTTGAACTTTCAAGTTTATCTGTATTATACATAGTTCAATTTACACTCATAATTTTATTCACACTTACATAAATCCATTATAAGAATTCTAATGATTTTGTTTACGATATTTTTTATTAACTTTATTTGATCTTTAAGATAATTTTCTAGAATTTCAATTTCTCTTTGTATAATTCAATTTAAAATTGTCAGTTTATACGCAAATCTATAAAAATTCGCAATTCTTCAGAAATTACGATTGTTAGTAAATAAAATTGAAAAGAGTTAGTAATTAATCTGGACTAAAAAATTGAAAACATTAGTATTTTCTACGATTAAATATTTTTTTTTCAGAAAACCGTCAACATACAGAATTACATATATTATGAAATTCAAAACAATTTTGCGTCTTTTTTTGACTCATGAAGGGTTTTTGAATTCATTATATCAGGGGTTCTCAAAAGGTGGGTCTAGACCCCCAGGGGGATCGCGAGATGTGAAAGAAAAGTTTAAAGAAAATTAATTTATTGCTGTAGTTTTCATTAAAAAAAGAGTACACATAAAGCTTTTAATACACATACAAGTTGGTTTTTGTGTTCTATTAGTTAATGGGACACATGAGTTTGTTTGGAATTGACCAATTTTTTAATGTCTGGAATGAGCTTTGTAACACACAAAGCAATGTCCTTTTCCAGTGTCAAGCGATTTCTTGATTTTGTTTTTAAATTTATCATTATGGATAATCCTTGTTCACAGTTGTAATGCGTAGAAAATGGCATCAAAGTTTTTAATGCTGTTGTGGACAGTTCTGAGTATTCCTTTATAATACGCATGCAAAATTTGTCAATATAAGCTTTGATAAAAGTTACTTTAGCTGAATGATCACTTAAAATCTCTATCAGTTGATCATGATGAAGGACACTTAGCTCAGCTTTTGTTACGGCTTGCTCACCGAACGGATTGACCATCCACACAACCCCACTCATATCCTTAACTGGAATGTAATCTATAAACTGTTCAATCAAAGTTTCGAGGTGAGATGATACTAGTAAGGAGAGAGATGAAGTGTCAAGGGATGTGGCGCCAATATCCGACACATACTCTACGGACTCTTGAGTACGAGTAAAATTTTCAAAATCTCTGTCGAAACTTTAGACTTAGTTAAAACTTCGGGGGGGGGGGAGGGTTTGCCAAAATACTTAGTCTAAAAAGGATGTCGCAATGTCTAAAAGTTTGAGAACCCCTGCATTAGATAATACCCAGAGAGTATCTTTAAACCTTTTATTCAAAATTCTTTTGGTACATTTTATATGAACATTATATAGTCCTCATCTACATATTTAAAAAGATAATTTGAGATTTTTAAAGCCATTTTTAACTGTTTTTTAGAACATTTTCAATATTGCCATTGAATTAGAGGGAAAATAATCCCTGAAAAACACTCAGCTAAAATTCGGAAGCACTTACCATCGAGTTCATGACTGTAGGTATTGAGAGACTGCTGCTTCTGTTCCACAAGATTTGACTGAAGCTCGAAAAGCACAAGTGTAAAGATCCAGGAATCCTTCCCGCTTATATAGGCAGAGAGTTCTTTGTTTTTCAGAATGAACACCGAAAAAGTTCACCTTCTCCGTGGTAAAACAATTCAAAACATCTCCCACTTCTGTTATTTTTTATGCTTATTTTTCTAACCGGGATATCAAAGTCTCCGTCTTTCCTTAACCATGGAGGTTGACACCACAGGGTCATGAAGAACATAAAGCGTGTCTTTCTATAAACGCTTCTTCCGATATTTATTTGTCCGTTCTCTTCTTTTCATCCCACCTTTGAGGTAGGGATGGGGCACAATTTATTCCAAGATGACTGTTAACTATCCCGTTTTGACACTAGAACAATAGAATGAAGGTGTTTGAGGGGAAAATGCGCATCTGTAAAATTGTAACTCCCTCAAGCGGAAACTAATTAAGCATTTTAAAAAATCTTATCTGTATTTTATTTTATTTCGGGATGTAACAAGTTATGTGAGGCGATATAGTTTGTATGTCGTCAATTATTCTTTGACCTTTTTTTACCAATTTGATAAATTTAGAATTAATTGTGATTAAATTACTTAAGTACTAAACAATTTTAGCTGTTTCTAAATTCAGTTAAATCTCTTACGCGAAAATTAAATTTTATGATACCCTCATCAAGGATTTTTAAACATCAAATTGCTCAAGGTTCATGTCAATTTTTGTTTTTTTTTCAGTTCAGATTCCACCAAGGGGAATTGTAGTGGTTTGTCTCTTTAGTGTCTGATTCTTTTGGCTGAATCCTTGGATGAGGTTAGTTTTTATCTTTAGCATTATTTCTTTTATATTTGTATATTTTTAATCTACTTGAGAGCTAAATTGTCGAATTTTCCTCTTGCTTAGTTTAAATCTTTCTACAGAATTTTTTTCACCCACCTTAATTAGAAAATCTCAAATCTCAATCATCATCATCATCTAGGCGTACTTTGGATTAAATTCAAGCCCATTGCTCTATCATGTAGGTCTTTAGTTGAGAAGGTGACATCAATCCCCTTTTTTCTATTTGCTGGTAGGAACATTGGAAATGTGTTTGAATCATTTCAAATAACAAATCTTTTCTTAAAAATGAATTCAATAAACAAAGCAACCTCAACCTGTGGTCACTAATCCGAGATTTAATTTACCGAAAGTGGACTATAAAGATTGAAATCTTCTTCTAGGACAGATGATGTCCCCAGTAGTTTAACAGAATTTCAAGCTTCTAGCAGATTTTTTCTTAAACTGTGAGACGGTGGGAAATATGTCGATACTTCTTCTTGTGTACATCAGACCACCCCGCCACCACTGAACATAGCAATATCGACAGGATTTGTTGTGTCCGACTGTGGACTGTAGCAATGTCCATCCTTACATTGACAGAATTTGTCAAACTGATATTTGCTTCTAGATAATTAGCCCCAAAGTGGTCAATTACTGACTCCCTCCTCCTCTACAAATTTCAAACAGTTGGCAAAAAACTGACAATTTTTGACATCATGCCCTTCAGGAAATATGTCGATACTGCAGTAATTTCTCTATTATCCACTGGCTGCTTTGTTTTTTCTCGTAAAACTTGACAATAAGGAAATATTTTAGTTTCTTACTGCTATTACAGCCTTGCAGTAAGCGTGAACAATTATTCTCCATCCCAGGGGAAGTCCTATTGTTTTCCATTTAATTGCATACGGTTCCTGTAACAAGTAAACATCAAGAATATTGTCCCAAAATAAATTTGGGAGTTCCTTTGTCGCAAATTTACTTCTTCCCAGATTACGTTGAATTACCATTGAAGAGCTTGTTAACCACAATTTGTTTTTTTTAATCAACTAATCACTCACGGTGACAAATACATTTTAATGTTCCGATGTTCCCTTGTGGGCCGTTCGAAATATAATCTTTATTCTTTTACGATACTCTTTGAAGTTCCCGCATTCTGGACTCTACTTTGTGCAATTTTTATAATTATGTGATTCACAGCAGCAATTTGAAATCACAGATTCATTAATGGCAACAACTTTCTTCTTTTTGTACACATTTGCACACAACAGCTTTCTTTTTCTTGCAAACATTTGATTTGATTGGGGAAATCAAATTCTCCTCCCAGGGAATCTCCCTTTTTCCACATCGTATATAAGGATTTGAAGTATTCTAATCTGTAATAACCTTGTATATATTCAGCAGATTTAGATGAATTTCATCTATCAAATTTATAACCATTTGCAGAGTTTCTATCTGAGTCAGAATTCCATTGCCCATTGCTAGTATTTACACCCATAACTTCAATTCCCAGCTTTCTTAAATGTATATTAGCTTCGAATATCTTTCTTGTTTTAATCAATGAGTCTATTATTTCTGTAATAGACCTAACCAGTAGTAAAAAAGATTTGCTTTAGGTTATAATAGTGTTGATTTGTTATCTTTTTTGGTTTATCGCTTTTTATTGCATTTGGTTCCTTTTTTACAACCCTAGCAATTTCTTCAGGGGGGGGGGGTTGAATCCTTCTAATGAAAGTTAAATCTGATTTTAATGGAAGTTTTTCATTTTTTAATCACCATTACTGTTCGGTTTTTTAACCACCTTTTCGAATATTAGTCTATTATTATCATTCAAAAGTATGTCTTTTAGATATTCAGTTGCTTTACCATCAATCTTATATTTATAGATAATAATTTTAAATGTTTCCGTCATTCCAAGTGGTCTAAAAGGTTGTGTATTTTCTTCTTGTATTATTTCATTTTCACTTGCATTCATATTCTTTTCCTTCTTAACATTTACAACCCCATCATTTATTAATTTCCCCTTGTCTTTACTTGAAATGCACAGTCTTTTGTCTTTAAGACAATTCATCTTTACACTTCTTTCCTTTTTACATTTTGTGGACATTCGAATTTTGGTATCCGCCTGCAATAATCTGCATTAATCTTTCAGTTGATTCATCTGAATCAGAATCAGATAGGGACAAGAGACGCTCATTAGGCTTAAATCTACTGATGCTTACCTCAGGAGGGCTTTCCCAATGGCAAGTGCCATAAGTAACAACAACAGAATCAGATTATTTTTTAGTCTTTATACGTCAGTCATTTAAATCCAATTATTGACTTTAATATATTAGGATTAGTCACTACGTTCTTTTTGGAGAGCGAAATGAACTCTTATCATCAGGAAAATATTGCTATCACCCTCGTTTTCCATATCGGTCATGTTTTTTTCCGATTCCATTTTTTTTATTTATTCCAAAAGTATAAATTTCTAGTACAATAATTTTAAATACTTATTGGTTGTAACAGCGACCCAAAGTGCTCTCACCCCCCCAAAAATCACAATTTTTCAAACCATGTGATTCGAATGTCAAAAAAGTTCTTAATAAATAATAATGCATTTGAGTATATTTTTATATTTTTGCGTAATTTTTTTCTGGACTTTTTGGTTGCCATTAAAACCGGATTGTACTTAATTCAATTCCTTCTATTGGTTCTGTCTATACATATTTATATAACTTATTCACATTTTCTATCGTTAATAAGATACTTTTTATTTATCCATTCAAGTTCAAATGCATTTTTAAACATTTTACTGAATGACACTTGAGATTAACGTAGTTTTTTTCAAATATTAATTCATTAATTAAATTTAAATAATTGTTAATACTTTAAATAAAAAATTTAGCAGTTTGTAATAAATTTTAAGTCAAGACGCTGTAGCTGAGTCGGTAAAATGCTAGGATTTCGGTATTTTTCAAGTGATGGTGAAGAATGCGAGTACAATTCTTGCAAATATCCATAAATTTTTGCATTAAGTATACGTTTTATCTAAGTGATTTTCGAGAGTGAGATAACAGTAGTGGCTTGGTGGTTAGACTGAAAATTTTTTCTCAAAAAATAAAATTGAAGAAATTTTAAGCTTCAGGTTTAATTCCGATTTTTCTCCCTGAAATCTTTATCAACCATTGTTGGTCACTTCTACATTACTTTAACATTGTAAAGAAGTCGTAACCTGGTCTCCTTTTGGAAAAGACACATGTTCGAACATTGTTACTTCTAGCCAGCTGTGAGGGTATTCATCCTTTGTTGAGCATTGTTTTTCTCCCTTTCAGTGTTACCCTTTGGACTTGAAGGGAATCAGATAATGGAGAACACATGCGATTCTGACCCTTTGTAGAATGGAACTGTGTCAACACCCCAGATGGGACTATTTCTTCTATGGGCCACCCAAACTGGGATAAAGTTCCAATAATAAACAACATATGCGTTTTACGACCCATTGAAGAAAGGAGGGCTAAAACCTTCAGATGCGAATATTTGTGTATTGTGAAGATTCTGATAAGAGGGCGGATGTTTTGAAAATATTCCCATGGCTGAAGGCCATCCAATGGGAGTATTTCTGAAGAATGATTGGATGATCGGCATCTCCAGCGCGCCAAAGCGAGCCTGAGAGGTGGAACTTCATCAATGTTAAAATGGAAGGTTTTGGAAGAAGCGGGACGGATGAGACAAGCTGATCCGGTAGACGAGACCATTTGATCTGGCTAGAGACTGGACGAGAGCTGATACGACAACGAGACGAGCTGTGAGCAGAACTGAAGAGCTGGAGTTGAAGTCACTGAAGAGCTGAAGAGCTGGAGTCACGTGATCTCGAGTTTATTGAAAAGATCTACCGGAAGTAATCCGTTGATTTCTGGTGCTACACGCCGTAGCCGGATACGCGGCCAGCCTGTGATTCCCTGGCATAGATGTCGGACTGACAATCCAGTTGTAAATATTTCTTAGCATTTAACCTAGAGGACATGTTATTGTATTTTTTTGTTATTGTATAAAGCAGTAAATAAAACCTTTGTGTTTAAAACGCTATCAATTTATTTGATCGACCAGGATCAAGTCATTACAAGAACTAGGCCTTGAAAAGGGGAATGGAAAATTGCAAGGAAATTCGCCTTCTATTTTACCACTTAATATTGTGGTTTTGTCATTTGTATATAATATCTATATTAATAGTAATCATTTAATAAAAAGTAACTAAAATAAAAATTTTCTTTGTTCACCTGAGTAGGAATTGATTTAATATTTTTTATATTACTTATTTTAAACTCTAATCAAATGTTGTAGGGAAACAGAAAGTAAATTTTTTACGATTCTTCATTAAAATATTAAGAAAACTTTTTTTAATATTAAATTTGAATTATTATAAATACATTACAAAATTTAAAAATATAATCAAAATAAGATCTCAGTCAAAAACACTTTTCGATATGAGCCCCCTTGAATGAAAACGAGATTTTCTTCTAATTAAATTCACTTTCTATAACTATAAATTTCTAAACATTTTTGTTGTCAGCTAGTTTTCAGAACATTTATGAACATGCTCAGCAAATCTAAGTTTAAAAAAATTCGCAAAACATGAGCTTAACCACTTCACATACAATGACGTCTATGACACGCGCATCGAATTATTGAATTATTAATTTTAAACCTGCAATTAAGTGAAAGTATTCAGTGATTTAAAATGTCAGAATCATTTAGAAACTTTTCCTTATCTCAAAACTCGTTATATTATCATAGGAATTAAAATAAGAATAAAGGTTTAATATTGGATGTGTCATCTAATTAGGAAGTTAAATACATTCGTATGTCAAGTGGTTAAGCAATAGCCAAATCTTTGGATCCAGTAGAAAAATATCTCTCTAAACGCAGCTACCAAAAAGAGCGTCTCCGATGGTAAACACACATTAAAATGGCTACGTAAACAATTGGGCGTTTTTGCCCCAATAACACTTAAAGAAACCCAATAACTTATAAGATACTAAATAATTTTGAAATAAAATTCACAAACCTGTCATTCCAAGATTTCAACCGCTCTTGAGCCCCACATTCATTTGAAATTATCTATAATTTTTCATTTAATAGTCATATTTTAAAGATCACATGAAATCATCAATTATATTGATCACAACAGATCCGAATCATGTGAGTACTGATTACACACATAACAACAACCTGAAAAATCTAGCAGCTTTAAATCCAACGATCGGTCTATACATCATTTTGGAAAGTGTTTTTTATTATCATGTTTGTTGCATGACGCCATCTACAGTTAGTATAACTTATAATACAAGAGAAAAAAAGCCGGTGTCCTGGCATAGTGGTAGCGCGTCTTCCCCTATGCCGGTTAGGGCATGGTTGCTTTTCTGTGTGCTATCTATAAAGTTTATGAATGTGCTCGCCTGTAAAAAGGGTCTATGCAATAGAATGTGATGAATGATTAGCTAAGTCGTACTCTTGGCCCTAATTGGTGCTATTTCAAAACGAGCCGCTCCTTTAGGCTTAAAACTCTCTGATGCTTCGGCGAAGCTTGTAAATGGCAAGTGCCTCTAACAACAGCAAAGAAAAAAAGCAAGGGCAACAATAAAAATGTTTGCTTCTGACATTTCGCATCTCCTCTGGCCTGCCATTGTATCAAACACGGGAGAAAGCTTGACTGCAATAAATGATTTCAAAATTGATTCTAGAGTGTTGTCAGCGTGTCTATATCCCACAAGACAATTATGCCTTTTCATAAATGAAAATAAATATCCAATTTAATTTTACCCTTTTTCGAATAATTTCATACCTTGTTGACAAAATTTTATGAAATTCAGACATTCTAACTTCTCTGAAATGGTAACCTTTCTCATCTACCGTCTCGTTCTAACTTTGCAGGAACTTTAGACAGCAGTAATTAATTTGAAAATAAATATGAGGATAATATCAGCAATTCAAGATCTGACGAGAAACTTATTTTCTTTTATAAATGAAAATAATTATACACATCCTTATCTTCATCTAAATTTTAAGATGATTTCATACACCACTTTTTGAATGCGTTTCAAACTTGGGGACAAATATTTATAAAGTGTAAACATCCTAACTGCGCTAAAATGTTATTTCGAAACTGAAAATTGCTTTGAATTTGATTATGTTGATTGAGTAAATTTAGGTATTAACTATAAAAATAGAAGGAAAAGAAATGTAAACATCCGAACTTCACAAAAGTGTTATTTCGAGACTGAAAATGACGTTGAATGTGATTATGTTGATTTGTATGTACACTGTTATTGAATAATTAAAAAAATTATTAATTTTATTAATTAAAAAGCGACGTGAATATTTTGGATTTTTTTAGAGATAGCATTCGAAAATAAAAATTTTCAAAGCTAAATTTGACATCGTTTCAAAATTTTTAAATATATACATATATATTTAATGATAGCAATGTAATAATTGGGTGTATCTTGAATTTTTTTAAAACTATTTTTTTACCTGATTTGCAACTAATGATTACATCTTTGGCAGGTGTGGATTGATCTAGGCCCAATTTTGTAACGTCCTGGTTTGTAGCCGAATAACATGACCACTATACAAAAGTAATTACTTGTGTACGGTAGATGTTATCTAGCTTATGAAGCTCCCACCACTTATTATCACCTTGAAATTAATGCTGATTAATTAAACTAACACGGCTTTAATATCTGATGGCTCGATAGAACCAAGGACATAAATTTAAATGAATCAAGTTCATGCACTTAGTGAGAAAAACATATGAAAGATAATTAAAATAATACGGCTTTAATATCTGGTAATTTGATGGACAAGAATTAAAATTAATTAAATTAAATTAATCAAGTTCATGCAAAAGTGGGAAGACATATGAAAGGTAATTAAAATAACACGATTCAATATCTGGTAATTTGATGGACAAGAATTAAAATTAATTTAATTAAATTAATCAGGTTCATGCAAAAGTGGGAAGACATATGAAAGGTAATTAAAATAACACGATTCAATATCTGGTAATTTGATGGACATGAATTAAAATTAATTAAATTAAATTAATCAAGTTTACAAAGTGAGAAAAACACATGGACGATATTTAAAATAACACGGCTGTAATATGTGAGCTTGAACAACTTCAATTTGAATTAATTAAATTAATCAAGTTCATGCACAAAGTGAGAGAAACACATGAAAGATAATTACAACAACACGGCTGTAATATGTGAGTCTGATAAACATAAATTTGAATTAATTAAATTAAATCATCGAGTTCATTCACAAAGAGAGAAAAACACATGAAAGATAATTAAAATAACGCGGCTTTAATATGCGAGTTTGATAGACATTAATTAATTAAATAAATTAATCAGGTTAAAAAAATGAAAGAAACCGAATACTTTTCAAAAAGTTTGACATTTGGAATTAAGTGAGAAAAATTATAACATCATAAATGACAAAAACAAATTGATAAGATGTGTAAAAATTCATTTATTTGGTCTTGAATTACATGCAAAGATAAAATCTAACATCCGATTTGACAAAGCACTACTTCTTATGCAGCACATAAGAGAAGTTATTGTCCCCAGTTGGTACCATGGTGGACAAATTAAGTAAATCGCTGACCCTGAAAATAGAATAACAATAAATAAACTGAAATTGCAGTTATTTCATTAGCAATCAAATTCATTTGGTGAAATCATGATAAATAACATGTAATAAATCTGTCCATTTCGAAAAAACATGGGAATATTGAATAATTATTTTTTAAATAAATTTTAAAATATGATATTGATTTTTTAGCTGAAGAAATAAAAACAATTCATATAATGTTTCCATTGAAATTTGGAATAATAACTGATAAATTAGATAATGAAAATTTCTAGCAAGAACCAGTCGCCACAAACTAGTATGAAAAGCAAAATCTGGACCTTTAAATGTTTGCTTTATTAAACAAACCTAATCTGAAATATGTTTTTAATACTTTGATTTAATATCGCATAAAGAAAAATATTGATTTTTTTCACTTACAGAAGGGCCTATTCATTTCAGCCAATTTTGAAGAGAATAGAACTCATTAAAATCATCACTAAAAGCTTTTTATAGTCATCTTTTTATGAATTTAAAATATTAAAGGTATTAGACTAATAATTTCAGAGCAAATTTTAAATATTTTTATTATTTGAACTCTTTGGAATGATGAGATCTATCCACTTATCTATGGATTTCACTGCTGAACATTGAATAATAGAAAGATGGTATTAAACTAAATGATGGAAATTTATAACTTGGAAAAGCGACATATCTTTGTACTAAATAAGATGTTGCTGATTCTGCATTTGGAAAGATAAAAACTATCAGAGACGTAGTAATTTTACTCTGAAATGTGCTTATAATAAACATTTATAACATGAATAAGAAGGCGCGTTATTTGTATTCTTTATACAGTTTTTTACAAATAAAACCAGTGCTTCGAGATTATCCCTTTCACCATTTCCGCCAAGCCCAATATTATCGCCAAATGGTATACTTGCTGTAATAACCACAAATTGTTTTTCAATATGATGATGCCAAAGGATTGGCACATTTTCGCAATCCTTTGGCACATTTCGCTAGGATTGGCGCATTTTCGCTAGAAATGACATACCGGCGGGATAAACCCACAATATAATAAAACCAAACTATCACCCTTTTGTGTGCACATTTCAAGAGCCAAATAAAAAATGATTAAAATGAAATCTGCCATGCATATTTCAATGTATCAAGTCAGATCAGGATTTCTTGAACGTCCAAACACCACGTGCTCGTGCAAGTTAAGTTATATTTTTATTCATTTTAATCGCTTCATCGAATGAGTCACTTTAGTATTGGAAACGATCTAAGAAACTTTGTCACGCATTGATTATTTAAAAAAAATATCACATTTCCTATTTATTTCATTTTATATAATCACGTGCTTAAAATGACATTTTTCTAAATTTTATTGGCTGTAGTCAGTAACTTATTTTTTTAAATCAGAGCTTTTGTAAATTCAAGGGATACACGTTATTAAAGGCTGATTTTTTTGAGATGCTCGTGCAGATAATAGAGTTTCAATTTTTCGCCTAATGATTTTTGTTGACGCCACAAACCTCATTTCCCAAAATAACATCATGCTCTGACATGGAAATAGTTAGATAACTTTGTGACAAATATTCCTTCACATAAACTTTGTGATCAATTATGGAGCTCCTAAAAACTTAAAATATCTGTGGAACCACAAGTATTGAAACAATATCGTAGTTTATTTGAATTTAAATAAAAATATAAATGTCAAAGTTGTATTTAATCAAAATTATATGAGAGATAGTTATTGCACAGCAAAAAAATAGCGCAAACACAGAAGTCTCTGTCAAGCATAATTTTGATGATTTCTCCAAAAAACTCTTATATTCAAAAATCTTGTCTATCGTAAAACTAAAATTTTTAAGATGCTTCCTACTTCCCTAAGGTGCTATGGATCTAAATGTTGGTTAAACTAAGTTGAGGTTTAGACAGATAGCTTTCTAATGCTGTAAGTGGTGGATTCAGACATTTTGTGATCCTAGACAGAGTGCATTTTCTGAGCCCCTCCCTTAATTAATCGTTAATTTAATTACAGATTTAAACACATTTTTAAGCGTTCTATATATATAAATAAAATCTTATTTTTTATTTTAACAATTTAATAAACTTTATTTTATTTAAATACATTTATATCATAAAAAATAAAATGTATAGCTATTAATTTTCTTACAAAACAATCCGATTAATTATGATAATAGATTATAAGAAAATAATAATCTTCAGTTATTTATAAAATTTAAAATTATTATTTTATAGGTCGATTACAGTAGAATGTAACAGAGAATTATATAAACAATTAAATTTCCAACATATTATTAATAAGTAATTAATGTGCTGTAATATAATTAGCAACAAGTTTTATAGGAATGTAAATACACTATGCAAACCTGATATTTTATAATAAAAGAATTTGTATTGTTTACAAATTTATGTAACTGGTAATTAGACTAATAATTTTATTAAATCGATTTGCCTGTAGCCTTAGGCAACTGTTTAATATGTCTACTTGAAAATGTACCATTGTTTATTGAAATCTTCAATTTTCGATGAAAAAATTGTTTCATAAACTAATCAAGTTTATTGATATAGACAGCTTTAGCAAGGTAATTTTCTAATACACTCACAATTTTATACAATCAAGAATACAAGGAAAATATGCTTTAAATTTGGATATTCGTGAATAAAACATCATACTATTTTTTTAACCGAATACGTTTTAATGTCATATATAAAAAAATAGTAAAATTGAACTGTTCGAAGAATTGAACTATTTTTGCTATATATTGATAATATTTACCAAATTTAGATTAATTACGAATTGATAGGTTAAGTTACGAATTGATACGATTGCACATAAGGTATTGATAGAAAATAGAACAACCAACTTAACATCACTGAAGAAGACGTAAATAGAAATAATATGAATAAAATTCTTGACTGACAGCAGTACTTCCATTCAATACTTGAAGGATTGGCCATGCATTTTTGATAAATTGGGACAAGGTATTTTTGCCAAATTGGCTACTTTGTTCCAGGCAGGTTCTGTGTGCTTGCAATGGATTCCCTCTCATGTTGGTATCCATGGCAAGGATGTCGCCGATCGACTTGCCGTGGAAGGTAGTAAACTCTCTACTCCTCCATCATCTGTTTTAAGAATCTCAGAGATTCATTCCATGTTTATTGACAAAAGTAAAATCAATTTAGAGAATTCCTCCTGAACACGATTGGTACGTCTGGATTATCTTTGCAGAACACCCGCCCAAGACTTGCCCAATCCGCCTTAGCTAGGCTAAGGTCTGTCCACATTAGAATTCCGGTCTTCGACGGACCTGATAGGACCTTTTCTACTTGCCCTTGCTTGGCTACTGCCCCTCCCTCTCATATTATCTCTTGTATCGGTACCTCTGTGAGGCAACTGTCGGATGAGAGCGAGAGTGTTTTTGACCTTCTGGTGCGACACGATCTTTTGGACTAAATTAGCAAAAAGGATTCATTAAAAATTTGAAATCAAAAGGAGAAAAAAAGATAATACAAAGAATCAGGCCTGAAGACTTTTTCAAGGGTCACCGTCAGGCAGGGATTCAAAACCAGAGATTTAGACCTCTCACAGAAAAAAATCCCTGATTTCGTATCCCTGCCTGAGGGTGACCCATGAAAAAGTCTTCATTCTGGATTCATTGCATTATCTTTTTTCCTCCTTTTGCTTTCAAATTTTTAATGAAACCGTTTTGCTAATTTAGTTCATTTTATTTGTGTTCTAGTTGTAGCAGCATTGCTGACCTCTAGATACAATGTTCTTTTAGATATTATGGTTTAGAATAATCTGTTTAGGCAAATTAATATTTTTTGCAAATTGTTTTTCTTTGATATGATATTTACGATCTTTTGGACTTTGTTTAGGGGTCTAGACCAAGGGGATCAGCAACAACAACATGAATAAAATAACCGTTCTTACCAATGCGTGAATCCAAGACCTTGGTCGAATCCGTCCAGTTCATATCTTGTCATTCACTTTTTGTAAGGGGCCACCAAGGCACCATATGCATAGGGGGAATAGGGATATCCGTAGGGGTATCCAAGGTAGTTGAGGGCAGCAGCAGCGGCATAGGGATAGACAGCAGCCCGTACTACAGGGGCAGCCACGGCAGCAGCTGGAGCTGGAAGGGCAGGGGCAGCATAACGGGCAGGTACAGCTGGTACTGCAGGAGCTGCAGGCACAGAGGCAAAGGCAGCTGGGGCTGATAGGTATGGTGCATAGTAGCTGTTTGCATAAGCTGCATATGCTGCTGGTGCATATGGAAGTAGAGATCCAGCTGAAGCTGAGCAGCTGAACAAAACGACGAGGCAAGCGAGGAGGATCTGGAAAAGTAAACGCAACTTCTGAATTTTTAATAAGTTAACCATTGTCTGTTATATCAATAGTTAATATGTTACTTCTCCCTGGCATTGCTCTGGATTAAAAATTATTTTATATATAATTTTTTAACGTATATATTGTTTTTGTATCTATAAAATATAATGTACAAACCGTTTCAAAAATTTTAAAAAATAGTAATAAATTAAAAAATAGTAAATAGTCAAAATCTTAGTGCTGTTCAACAAAGGAGTCCCTACAATTTTTTTTATTTAAAATCGTATGCTTTAATTTTTCGCAAGAATTTATAATAATTGATTAGAAATTGTCATAAGATTGGAACTTGTGTTCTTGGAAAAGGAAAAATTTTAATTTTAAAACTGTGCAATTTTTTTGGAATAATTTTTTTAAAAAAAGTCAAAATATTTTTGTTTTTTCAAAGTCTGAAGCCACTGCTGTCCTCGAGCAGTTACTCCATTTGCTGGAAAACGTTTTTCTTTTTCCTGTTGAAGCGATTGAATTCAGCCTTATGCCTGCTGTTAATGCCATTAAATTAAATACTTTGAAATAAATGGAAACCCGGCAAAAACATATGGTTTAAAATAACACAGAATTTTATCGATAGATAACGAAAAGTTAAAATTCTTTTATTGCCATTAATTAAAAAAAATTAGAAGGAACACTGGGGAAAAATAAAGGTGACATCACTGAAATAATGAAATTTTAAAATTTTAAGATGGTTTAAAAATATTTTTATAGAATAACTTTCCCTAAAGTTACGGTGGAAAAAAAAGAAAATTTTGTTTAATCTATAGAACTCTTCAGTTCTTCAGGAATTTCATTTATTAATAAATAAAACTGAAAATAGTTAGTAATTATTACTCTAGAGTTAGTAATTATTACTCGTACACTCTAGAGTTTCTTTCGGCTGAATATTTCTTATAAAAGAATAACCACCAAACATAATTACAAATATTAGGAATTTTTAAGAAACTTCACGCCTTTTTGACTAAACGTTTATCTCCAAATGCATATAAAGTCATTCGATGATATCTAGAAAGTATCTCTAAATCTTTCAGTTAACCCCTTAACCGGTTTAACTGTACGCCATACGTGCATCGACTTATCGAATTTTGATAGTTGTAAACAAAAAATAAACCATTCATAACAATTATAATTCAATAGTAAAATGACTTCGAATGCGTAGATAAGCCAAGTATTCCATAGATTTCCATTTGAATCAAGATAAGAAAATATTCCCAATATAGAAGGTGTCATCTTATTAGATAGTAAGGAAAATAAACCGGTTAAGGGGTTAACGAACTTCTGTTTGACTTTGAAATGATTATCTTATTGACATTATCAGCAAATTAAAAAAAAGATAATAGAAGATTTTTAAAGGCATTTTTATCTGTTTTTAAAGCAATTTAAATATTGCCATTAAGTTAAAGAAGAAAAACCTCCCTGAAAAACACTCAGCTAAAATTCTGAGGCACTTACCATTGAGTTCATGACTGTTGGTATTGAGCGATTGCTGCTGCTATTCCACAAGATTTGACTGAAGCTCGGAAAGCACAAGTGTGAAGACCAACGAATCCTTCTCGGCTTATATAGGCAGAGAGTTCTTTATTTTTCAGAATGAACATTGGAATAATTCACCTTCTTTGGGGTAAAACAATTCAAAACATCTCCCACTTGTGTTATTTTTTATGCTTATTTTTCTAACCGGGATATCAAAGTCTCCGTCTTTCCTTAACCATGGAGGTTGACACCACAGGGTCATGAAGAACATAAAGCGTGTCTCTCCATAAACGCTTCTTCCGATATTTATTTGTTCGTTCGCTTCTTCTCATCACACCTTTGAGGTGGGGATGGCGCACAATTCATACCGGGATGACTGCTTACGATCCCTTTTTGACACTAGAACAATGGAAAGAAAGTGTCTGAAGGGGAAACGCGCGTCTGTAAAATTGTAACTCCCTCAAGCGAAAACTAATTAAGCATTTTTTAGAAATATTACATGCTTTTTATTTTATTTCGGAATGAAACAAATAATTTGAGGTGATATGGATTATATGTATGTTATTGGTAAGTCTTCATTGAGATTTCTTATCAATTTGTGATCAAATTGTTTACATACTAAACGACCTTGAAGGTATTCAAACTGAGCTAAATTTCTTAGGCATAATTTAAGGCTTATGAAACACTCTGCATGTTATTTTTAAACTCGAAATTGTGATATTAAATCTATGATAATTTAGTAGCCCCAAATTATATTTCATTTATTGCAGACAAGAATCTTTTTAAAGGAACTGATTCACCGTTAAACATTTATCATCTGCACCCCAAAGTCTCTTTTGAGTAAATTAAGGTTTATGGCATAAATTTTATGTAAATTATATGCAAATATTGTAAATATTTACGAATTATTGTCTAAATATAATAAATATTTGTAAATAATCTAGTTCTATGAAATTAATTGTAATGGAATCGCGCGTCAGGGAGAAAAGACCGTTCTAATGGTATTTACAACAGCAGATCGCCATGTTTTACTAATTTGGCGATATAGGCGCGTTGGCGACATAATGAGGCCACTAACAGTCTTTACTACACGTTAAAATGTGTAGTAGAAGCCGAGAAATAAAGATTTGTTCATAGAGAATGTTGGGGAAAGTTCCAGTCTGGTAAAAGGGCGTGGTTTCTATGTATGCCCCACCCAGTTTATTGGGACGCTATTTAAAGGCAAATCTTAAGGAGATCAGTTTGGAGAACGAGCTACGTTAGTTGGCTTAGCTTGAGAGAGTGTCCTTTATCGCAACGTGCTTTGCTGTTAATCGAAATTAGCTTATTAAATAGAGTTAATTCGCTGTGAATTTGTAGCTTGTGTTGCGTATATTTAATACGCTTTTTCCTAGACAATAAAGTCTGTATCTTCGCATTGTTATTGCGAGAATTTTCGTAACAATATTCTGAAAATGGCATTTTTAAAACAAGAAACTATGCTTGGATATTTTAATTGGTCCAAATTATATTACGTTTTTTGTGGACACGAATCTTTTCAGTGGAATTGAGTGCCATGACATCATAATGCCATTGAAAATTTGAGTGTCTGATGAACTACTACAAACTGCACACCGTCTTTTGTGGTAACAAAATTCCACTTTTGTAATCTTCTTGTAAATTTTGCGGATAGTTTCAAGAATTTTGCACCCTTATCTTTCAAAAGTAAAAGAAAGTTGGAAAAATACATCAAAAATATTTAGCTAATCTGCAGATTAACTTATTTGGTTCGTTAAAGTACGAAATGTAGAAATTTCAGCATTTTAACTAGGTAATGTGCATACTAGCGGCTTCCGTATCGTTAAAGTTTAAGTTTGCTTTTCGCATCTCCTTCCCTACCTCTTCCCCTTCACTCTCTACTTTTAGTTCACAAAATAAATATCAGCAGTTTTTGATGCAATAAACGCAAACGTCGATGAAGAATTAAAGTACCCAACGTACACAAAGCAAACACTGATACCCAAACGATTTTAGTTGTGGCTCTTTGTAAACCAGAAGATGGGTTTTATAAACTTAAAAAAAATCAAAATTAAAAATTAAAAAATAAAATTTTGCCTTTAATTAAACTGAAGTGCAAAATTAAACTTAAACTTATTAGTAATTTAAAACAATTGTGTATGAAATTTGAATTTAGTGTTTTCAAAGAGAAATGTTTGATGTGAGCTGATGTCTCTGATGCAGAAATGTCCTCACACCGAACAAAAATAATGTCTTGATACAGGGCAAGGTTTTAAAAGTTGTGACTGCAAATCTAAATGAACCCAGATAGCCGGGATTGTCACAAAAAGGAACTGCTATTCAACTCAAAGTGTCACCAATCTTTAGAATGAACTAATAGGTAAGCAGGATTTTATCATATATTTCGTCATTTTTTTCTTTAATTGAATAATGTATTCAACTGTTAGATTCTTTGTATTGAAGCTTGCAGTGATTATTGGTGTTTTATTCTAACAACTAACACGTATATTGTTCGCTTGTATAAATTTGATTCTTTAAGAACCAGATATTAATAAAGATTAAAATGAAATCTGCTGAATATTTCAATGTAT